>JASAMW010001983.1:0-12995 GCA_030247985.1 Epsilonema sp. ZAB3_2 | reverse complement strand
TTGTACTTCGTTCAGTTACGTATAGATCATCCGCCCTGCTGAGCTGCTACTGAGGACTCAGCCCTGCCCTGCTCTTCTGCCAGCCATCAGCCTACATTTCTCTTTTATCTGCTAGCCTACTACTGTATCTACTGTTTTTACCTGCTTATCCCTTTATTTGTTATACATTCGCTAATACCTTGTTTTACCAGCTGATAAACTCTTGCTTCTGTCTTCTGGCCTTCACTGCACGTCATACTAGGCTGTTATCGCGTGCTTTTGCCTAGCTGCTGACCTTGGGATGATGAGAAGGAACCCCTTTCGCGGAGGCTCACCTAACAGTTGCTTACCTTCGCTCGTTCACCGATGGCCGGACCGCGCCGGACGCGTCAGCTCTGAAGCAGAGGCTTGGCCTAAGGAATGGCATCTGCAGGTTTTGTAGCAGACCTCGAGATAAAGAACTTGCGTGACGTCCGTGTGGGAGTCTGGCTGCGTTATCGTGCGGCGATTCGCATGCTAGATTCTTACAATAGCTACTCTTACACCATGCTGCTATGCCTGTAGGCATAGCTGAGCATGTCTTGTACAAGAATAACCCTGTTTTAACCGCGATTATGCCCTAAAACACATACTTTTGACCTCAAAAACATGCCTCTACACACCTCTCATAAACATAAATTTTGTCCTATGTATATCCCCACCCATTGTATATCCCCCCTAGTGTATAACCCCCCATTAGACCTTTCAATTTTTGTATACCCCCATGGGGCTATACACCCAAAAATACGGTACACAATTGTGCGTGCACACTGTTCCTGTTCGCTCACGCGAAGAATGTATTGTATTTAATGCACATTGCAAAGGGTACATTTTGGTTTGGTACCAATTACATGCACACGAATTCTTCCTACAGTAAACGGTTACCACCTCACAAAATTACTCTTAAAATTACCCACATTCAGGTGTGAAAAAAATGAAAGATTATTTTGTAAAACTATCCGTTACTTCACTCTTTGCCCTTTTGTCTACCCGTCCTGTTCGGTTGACCGGTCATTTTTATTATTCAAAAACTGGCGCTTAGCTGCTCAGAAGTCGCTTTGAAGTCGTGGCCATTGCGCGCTATTGATGTAGAAACTGCCGCTGCCATAGTCGGACGAATAAGTAGCAGTAGTGGTTGTCGTAGTTTTGGCAGTAGTACAGGGCGCCGCCACTGGGCGAGTGCTGGTGGTGGTGGTGGTTGGAGTGGGCGGTCGACGGGAGTCGGAGCAGCAGTAGGGTTGGATTGACACCTGTGCCAACAACGATCACAACTACTACACTACTACTCGGCTTATCGAATAAAATGCATAGCGTATTTACACCGATACCACTTTGTCATTTTTGGTTTTGATAATCATCTGTCGAACTCGAACAGCTTTCTGATAGTCCTGCGCATGGCGGAACGTCACCTTGGCCTGACATAGCGGATATCTTTCACCTCGCTGGTCTGTAACTAATCGGACCATCAGAACGGCACCAAAAGTCGCGCGAACTTCCCAGGCCAGTTGTCCTGAAAAGAGAGGAGAAAGAGCAACACTACGTATGTATAGTAGCCACCATGTAGGGTAAAAGAGTTTCGGATGATTGGGACAACTGTTACTAGCTTTCAGTGGACGCGGTAGTCCGAAAAGATGCACGGATTTCGCGTTCCAGTTGGCTCCACCTTCCTCAGCCGGTGTCGCGTCTGCAGCGAAGTAGACGGAATCAGCCAGCTTCCACGGACGGGCATGCACCTTCTATATAAAAAAGAAAACCACTCAGGTTGGTACAAATGTGTGCAACTACATGGAAAACTGCGCATCGCATAGCCCCTTCTGCATATTGGATGTGCACAACCAAGAAATGTCGAAGGTCTGGATTGTTCGATCCCAATTGAACCGATATACGGTGTGCATACTAGAGATGCCGCGATATATCGATATCGATATCGAATTAGTCGATATATCGAAATTTTTCCTGGTATCGATATCGATATCGTATCGAATTTCTAAATTTTGGAAATATCGATATCGATCTCGATATCGGTCTTTTTTCAAACAGCAATATCGATATCGATATCGTATCGAAATTTGGCAAAAGTAAAATATCGATCTCGATATCGACCATTTTTTGCTCAAAAATATCGAAATTTTGATGCGTTTGCAGCGCCTTTTTTGGCCAAAAATTTGCTCGCACTACCGATGATTCAGTGAAAATTTTCTGCCACCCAAGTACATGCATGTACTACCCTTGACAGGTGGTAGTGGTGATGTGGTACTGTAATGTTCCGTATATAGCCCCCTCATGTATAGCCCCAAATCAGCCACTAATGTCATTTGCTTTCATGTATAGCCCCCTATTGCGAACCACAAAAGGCAAGGGAAATCAAGTGTTTTTGCGCTAAAAACAGCGTTTTTGAGGTGATTCAGTGTTTTTGAGGTGATTTTTGTGGTCATCAGTCAGGTGTCTTTGATTGTCAAACTTGAAAAATTGATTGTGAATTAGCTGAAAAAGCTTCTTTATTACTCAGAGCTACCTTCACATAGTGTACAACAGCTTTATTGGTACACTGTGAAGAAATTTTGATCTATTTTTAACCGTTTTCAAAATATCGATATCGATATCGAGTCGATATTCTGCCCAAAATATCGATATCGATATCGATATCGACCCTTTGAAAATTTTAGATATCGATATCGATATCGTATCGAATTTCTAAAAGTTTGAAATATCGATATCGATCTCGATATCGGTCATTTTACAAAAGGCAGTATCGATATCGATATCGATATCGATTTTCTGACAGTACTGATATCGCGGCATCTCTAGTGCATACGTAGGTACAGAACATTCTGACTCACTCTGCGATGAAAGGCAGATCCTGGACAGTCGATGGCGATGCAATAGCTGTTCTCGTCGCCTGGTGTTCGTCGCACTCGCTCCGTCAAACGGCGTACGGATGATTCGCGTTCGAATAACACAAAACAGTATCCTGCAAAAGACATGCTTCTTGACGATTTGTCCGTTATAATACAATACGGTCTACAGATATTTCTAGCTCGTAGGCCTACTTTATACCTACCTGCTGCATTGTCGTTCTTTGGCCATACCAACCAGAGAGCACCGAACTGTTGAAATGTACAGATGAGTTCATCTGGAATAGCAGAGCAGTAACTGTATGTATATGTCAAAAGTGTATGTATTTCTACGTAGGTTATTGCTGTATGTAGCCTAGCCTATACTGTAGTCTGTCTATTAGTGCAGCTTTGCGAGGAAAGCTGGTCGTTCTGAATATGACACCTCATATACAATTACGAAAAGTGGAGTACAGCTACACCCACCGTCCGCATCTCACAGGTACGACAGGTTTGTATTGTGTTTTCTTGACATCCTTACGTACGGTCAGTGACGTTGTGGGGAAGGCCGCCGATAAAAACTTTTCGCGAGTACACTTCCGTCTCATTCAGCCTTGACAACGGACTACTGGGAGGTGGTGGAGGAGGAGGAAAGGTAGTACTAGCAGTTGCAACAGCAGGTCTTCCTCGACTTATTCTCACGCTTTCTCCGGGTCCATCAGACACGTTTCCACCTCGTAGTATTCTCACTGCTTCTCCTCTTCCTCTTGATGAGAAGTCGCGCTGTCTCGCGACACCCTGTTCATTCACATGCGAATTTACCAGTAATTGTCGTGTTGTCGGAAAAGCGGACATATCAGAAGCAGCGGCAGCATTGCAAGAGGATGCGTCTCGTGTGTCCCCTACATAACAACCCAGTACGTGAAAAATATGGAGCAACCGGGGAGATGACTAAGTGAGTAAAAGAAATTGAGGTCATGCAGAGGGGAGCAATTTACTTCTGCAGGTCGAATTCTTACATGCATTGCAATAGACTCCCCATGGCTGCACTGGAGCACCGAAACTGCAAGGGACCCAGGCTGGAGCGGGAGGCTGGGTACCAGCTGCGGATGGAGGAGGGAAAAAGTCGGCGGAATAGGAGGTCATGAAAGCTGAGGGGTGGGCTGGAGCAGAAGGAGTGTACAGGGGTCCGGGAAACATCCGGCCCAAAGAGTCGGGGTCGGTCGGCAACTCGGCTCCGATTCCATCGCGAGGATAACCAGGATTCCTGGCGCACATATGTACGTAAATTATAGTACAAATATTTTCTGGGACCCATGCATTATTTATCTCAGGATCTAGCCAACGTAGCTCAAAGCGGTTAAAAATCTCTCGATAACTTTAGCTCGGATTGAAAATAAAAAAAACCGCATGCGTCTACGTGCCCTCTGTGTCGAGAAATCGCCAAATTCCTTAAGTACTACAAATGGACACTTTTTTTCGATTATTCAGCATAACTGAACAAGCCGAAAATACTTTTTTATTAAAAGTAACCTATCCTATGTAAAATTTGGTGTAGATTTCAAAAATAGTATCGTTGATCCAAAAAATTTAACCCCTACCCAAAAATTGTCAAAAATATACAAATTTTGCAAAATTATATACTAGGGGTTAAATTTTTTTGGATCAACGATACTATTTTTGAAATCTACACCAAATTTTACATAGGATAGGCAATGAAAGAGTATTTGCGGCTTGTTCAGTTATGCTGAATAATCGAAAAAAGTGTACCTTTTTAGTACATTTGTAGTACTTAAGGAATTTGGCGATTTCTCGACATAGAGGACACGTAGACGCATGCGGTTTTTTTATTTTCAATCCGAGCTAAAGTTATAGAGAGATTTTTAACCGCTTTGAGCTACGTTGGCTAGATACTGAGATAAATAATTCATAGGTCCCAGAAAATATTTTTACTTTAGGTAAATAGTATACTCAAGTCGGATTACTCGGACTATAGCTTTTGCACTAAACGAACAGCCCTGATAGCACTTGAAAATGGACGTTGTTTCCAATAAGGTTCCGTCGCTATCCCTACCTGAAATTGAAATCATTTGTCGGAAGGGTGAAGCAGTTTGGTTTTCGATGCTTGTGATCGATCCAGGTATTAAGTTCCTCTTCTTGGTTTGCCGTCAGTTCATCTTGTTGCGTTGTCATCAGCGAGCAGGGATCAGCAGTTGTCGTCATGATTTCAAGAGCCATCACCAAAAACTGTTGTGTAAAACCAGCTCCATTAAAATAAACGACCACACCACACAGCTCAAAACCACAGCAGTGAAACGAAGTATACTGCGTGCGACTGCGAAGTGTCACAGACGTGGCGAAGTTTGCAAAAGCATGAACATTTATAAAAAAGATACACAGACTTCTGTAAAATATCAAGTACATCTAGAGCGCGCAGAGGTGCGCTCGCTCCCTCCCTCCCGCATCACAAACACTGCGGACCTTCTGAGGGGTGGGGCTAAAAGGCGGACGCGGACGCGGACGCGGACGCTGGGTTAAAAGGCGGACGCGGACGCGGACGCTGGGTTAAAAGGCGGACGCCGAAAAAGCGGACGCGACATCAAATTTGAAGCCTTCTCCGCCATTTCTTCCGGTCATGTTTCAACTCCATCCAACAACCGTGTACGTGTCCGCGGGCTTGTTTGTCGGTCGCGTCTGTCTTTTAGTTCCCTTTGCATGCGTTTTTTGAGCTTCTATGAAACAACCTTACACATCATATGCATAAAATGAAAATCGTGTATTTCAGCTGAAAACATGAATTTTGTTGTTTCGCTTTCGCATTATTTATTTTTATTTCCGACTCTGCTGGTCAGCGTGAGAATATAGTACCAGACAAAGTGATCCTGCACAATAAATGAAGTGACGCAGCTACAATAAAGTGATGCAGAATAAATATTATGCAGAAGACAATGCACAATAAAGTGATGCAGTTCCTTGCGACAATTTGTCTCTACTTTCCTGCAGATACTGCGACAAATGATACAATGCTTCTTCAAATATCATTGCTACTCCTCGACAACATAACAGCAAATTGCAGCAGTTGCAGTACTCATCTACATAGTGCATGTACATACAGCTACGTACCTAATTGTGAAATGCGAAGACTCTTGTTCTATTCCTTCAAATACACAGCACTAACTGGCATCATGTCGTGATTTGGATCAATGTTGACTGAGCAAAGGGGGCCGAACCCCTGTATATTCAACCCGTCATACAGAAACTTCACACCTTTGAAACACAGCACAGCCAAATAGTGGCGCCTAGAGTCACTGTGAAGGGTGATTCCAGCCAAAGTGAACTGCGACTTGTCGACGGTGATATGCTGAGGCAGCTGCAAGCATTCCTTCCAGGTCAGAACTCTGGCCAGTGACAACAGGAACACCCACGACGACTGAGTCACTTCCAGAGGAGCCAGCGTGCGCTCAAAGTTGCAGCCAGGCTCGGTGCACGCTTCCGCTTTGAGGTCGTATTCACCGCCAATGTACGCCACCAGAGCTCTTGGCACAGTAGGAAATTCCTTGGTTGGTTTCTTCATACCCGGCCGCAAACATGCAAACCATTCATGGATTCGCACAGACCGGTCAGACGAAAAAGAAGAGAGGGGAGAGGGGAGGGAAAGGCGCCCCGCGCCACCGCGCGCTCTGTCTCCTTCGCTCTGTGTAATTATCCTATCCTTCACTCTGTTTGTAATTATCTGTCGTTGGCTTGCTATGCTCGCTTTCTCTCTCTTTACCTCACAGTCACAGTATCTACTAATGTCCATATGTCCGTTAAACTGAGCAATACCAGTTGACTCAACAAGAAAAATATAAAACGAAACATCAAACAGGCAGCGATTTCGACAAAACAAAGCATTCATATTTTAGTGACCTAGGCCATGACTTTTAGCGTTGGGTCGGTTCTCTTTGAAAGCTGCTGCTAGAATATTTCCTTGGCATCAGTGGTCGCTCTTAGCTTGCCCAAAGATCCAACATTGCTTTTGGTACGTGGCCATTGTGCTCCAGGTCAATGGTGATAGTGCAACAGAGGCCGCGCCGCATGTAATCGCCATCAGTCATCACCTTTCTTCCGTCGTGTATACTCAGTGTCCTTCTGTATTCGAGCAGATAATTTCGCAGCACAGTCAGCGTTCCGACCAGATTACGGCGCACGAGATTTTTGGCATGACGAATGCTGGCAATAATACCTCTTGCTAGCTTTGAATTTGATTGAAAACAAAGACGACTAAATGGATAGTCAGCAGCTGGGTAAAGACAAAGAGGTAGCTCGCCTGTACTGCAATACGCATAGACATGGCACAAGCACAAGCCCATGTCCAGTTTTTGTTTGTCCATAATTGGTCTTTGACCTTTCGCGTGCAGTAAAAATAACTCTTGTTCTCTGTGCCTACGCTGCGCGCGCGAGATTACTGTAATCGCTCCCCGCTCGCTCGCCTCCCTCTCCCCCTCTCTTCGTTTTCATCTGACCGGTCTGTGCGAATCCATGAATGGTTTGCATGTTTGCTACCCGGCCAAAACGCCCTTCGTTTGCTGGGTTTGGTGCAGCTGGGGTTGAGGCACTCCTGTTCCTGGTGCACTTTGATCAAACTTTCAAACGCTTCCCAGAACCTGAAATGTTTCTTTGTATTTCAATTTCTTCCAGCTGGCTTGCACAGTACTAGGTATGTACATAGGCATGAAACTATGCTATCCATGAGTGTTTGAGTTTGACCAGCTAGCCAGTGTAGTAACCTTTCTTGCTCGCAGCCAAATAGATTGTATTTCCCATCGTTGAGCACCGGACTACTGAACTTGACATCATCGTCCAGGTAGCGGGCCCAGGCCAACTTCGCTTCATCGATGTTACCACTTGTCAGCTCCTTCAGGACGCACTTCAAGACTCTTTCCGGCTCTGAGTTCCCGATGTGGCGAAGAAACGTGGAGTCTTGCTGGACTCTACCCCAAATAATCTGAAAGACGAATGAATGTTATGGCGTAGTACGTATGCATATTTGTGAGCAGTGCAGATGTGCGGTAATTCGTAATATGCAATATGCGTGCTGACTCACACTGAGCGGGTTATCGATGGTGCAGGAGTTAAAAGTTGTGCCGTTTTGCCACGGGATGATGGAAGGTTGGGAGCAGAATCCACAGTGCCAACGCTTCTTTCCAGTGCTAGTAGGAATCTCAGCGCACTTGTTGTGATACCACTCCAGACAGGAGGTATGACGATGCTTCTTCTGCTGGCCACATTGGGTGAGTAGTTGGTTGGAGGCGCCCTCTACGTAAGGCTCTTGGCACAGACAGTACGTTGACACTTCCACTGGGTCCGGTGTCGTTCTGTCGAACAATAGTTTGGTGGATGGGGAGGGAGTGGAAAACTGTCCAGTGGTGACACAGGACTTCTCATAGGACTGCAACTGGGATCTGTCATAATCCAGCTGAGTTGGAAGTTCACCCAATGCCAGGGAGAGAGAGATGGCATTGCGCAGATGGATCCCGTCTGGGTCGTTCTTGGCAGTCTGCTGGGTGGGCATAAACTGAACCAGAACTGTAGCTTCATCAGGCACGTAGGATGCACTTCATTGGTTCTAGCGCTAACTGTAGCAGTCGCTCCTGGATTTTCAGTTCCGTCGCTTACACTTCCACCACCTTGGAGAACCGTATCTTAAACGTAAATGTACGTACAATATGTACGTCGAAGTACCTAATTGCGACAATATTGTTGTTCGTACATTCTGCTCTGACTGCAATTCGCGTGCGCGGGTGCAACAACATACCAGCATTTCCAATCAAATAAAACAACGCCACCATATGTGCGTCAGTGCACATACTGCATGTACAAACATTACCAGGTGCACTGAACTGACAAGTGCAACAATCGGACAATATTCAATGCAAACACAATATGAACCGAAGGAATGGTGTCACAATCACAAAGAATCAAAAATGTGCTATTAAACTGAAGCTATTCAACGATGACTGACTCCAACTACATCGGCTGCATGGACATCTATGTATGTGCATTTCCAGTGCAAAAGCCAGTATGTGCAGTGGATGGATGGGCAGTTCGAAGGCACCTGTAGGCTTGAAAGATAGGTCCGTCTCCACATCGCGTGGCACCTGTCCTGCAGGCTCGAACTGGGGCTTGAAAGATAGGGCCGTATTCACATCGCATGGCACCTGTCCCGCAGGCTCAGACTGAGATTGGTGGCACTGCACTATTGCTTTTTCGATACCTAAAATTCGAATAGTGGAGTAATATAAGGGAAACCCGATCTTGGGTAAACCAAACCCGGCCATCTAGTGGTGAAGGCCGCAATCTTGCTACCTGGGTGTGGCCGGGTTTGCCCCATGTTACCCTACCACGTAAGCATGTACACACGTACGTACTACTATAAGTTATGTTACGTGCACAAGCACAGCGTTACGTACGTACGTATGTACGACATACAGTACTATATGCATCGTACGTATAGCTTTCGACAGCCTGCTACTCACTTGCTGCAAGAACACATCTTCTATGAAATCTTCTCAGAGCCAGTAGCTGTCGTCTAATCACCCGCAAATCCTCTCGCGTCCACCTTCTCCTGCTTCCACTATCACGTAGAATGAGCAAGATCAACGGCAAGGCAACAATCACAGCGGTGATGGCAACGGAGCAGACGGAACCCAAAACTGCATCGTAGAGTGATGAGTTGACATCTAACAATACGACGAAATTCAACTCATACATAGCAGTGTTCCTGCGCATGCAAACAACATGAAACAAACATTTCATTTTTATGCCATTCTTAGTACATGCATCATTTCCGGGCGGCTGACGGAAGTTGCTGGCTGGTTCCGTTTCAGATTGCAGCTGGCTTTCATCATTGCATAAACTCACAATCGACAATAAAAGCACCAGGAACAAATGCTTCCTCCCATTCCGCAGACAGTGAAGAATCAATTCACCCAAAAGGCTGACCAGCAGCATCGTGACGACATCGATTGAGCGCGACGGCTTGATAGTTAATGTGTATGTGGTAAGTTGCTAATCAGTGAGATTTTCGATGAAAATTCGCGATTTCGGTTTCCGTCTTCCTTTTCTTTTTTGCGTGAATGTAACGTACGTAACTTATCCTAAAGGAGTATGTTTGACATAAACAGCCTATTGTGTTACGGTACACTAATTACAGTCCGACGGTAAGTGACCTTTCTTATTTGGCAGTGACCTGGCACGCATAGCGAGTAGCCAGTTGCGACTGCGCGCTTCATCATAAATTTGCTTGTCACGTCACTCATCAATCGACGTCACTCATTCGAACTGTCAAAATAAAGATGCATGTATACTTTGTACCAGCCACTGTTACAAACTAATAAAATAGGTTTATCATAAATGCGACATAACTTTATCACTCATGCAAATCAATGCTGCCCGTTTGTCTATCGTATTCTTTCTTCATTTACCGCCAAAATCTAGAAGCACAAATTGCATTTACTGACTATAAATATTACAACGTAACACTACAGACGAAAGGACACCCATGTAAGCCTCCAGGGTGGAACTAAAAGGCAGACGCGTATTGTTTTAGTCGAATGAGTTGAAACATGACCGGAAGAAATGGCGGAGGAGGCTTCAAATTTGATGTCGCGTCCGCTTTTTCGGCGTCCGCCTTTTAACCCAGCGTCCGCGTCCGCGTCCGCCTTTTAACCCAGCGTCCGCGTCCGCGTCCGCGTCCGCCTTTTAGCCCCACCCCTTCTGAGTTTCGCCTGTGAACGCTTTGTAGGAGTACTTGTATAGTCCGACGGATCGAATCGAAACAGAATCCCGTTTTTTTCCGTTTTTTTAACGACGGCGAGCTGCTTAGGTCTGCGAAATCATGGAAGATGAACAAATAACGACTACCCCTTCGCTGTCTGAATGTCAAGCGCAGTGTTCTTCGTCCGCGGTAACGGAGGGCAAAATCGTGGCCTACTGCCGGACGTACGGGGACGTAGTGGTGCATCCAAGGCGGGCGTGGCCGTGGCTCGGTGTTCTGCACTACCGTGCGTCCACTTTGACCGCGTGCGAGTGCTGCGGAGGGACGAAGGTGACTTCCGCCGCCGCTCCGCATCCTCATTCTACTGGGCACAAGATAGAGGAGCAAAACGTGAGCGTAGTTGGCATTGCTGATGCTGGGCGCACGGAGTTATGTTATGTGAATCCACCTTTCTCTCTCCATCGGGAAAGATGTGCAGGTGGACGTGTCTTGTGTTGCGAAACCTCTACGTTTCTCGTCGCTGCGCATGCGCTGGCATATCTGTTGTTGAGGTCTCGCAGCGGAGAACACATCCTACCTCCTCTACTGTACATTTTTTCCGGGATTATTGGTGGATACTGGATGCACTACACAACAGTGTGTATTTTGAGCTAAATTTTCGACAGCCGCTTTTCCTATGTATAAGAAATAGGGTATCAGCCGGCTAATTGGACTCAGACTAGTGCTTGTGGCTACTTGTTCGGTCAACAAGTGCCCCGAAATTTTCGGCTGTTCGTAATTACTGCATCTTTACCTAAGTGAATACTATCCAGGAGCAAGGGCTAGTCAGGAGCTTGACCCTCTGCCTTTGCAAAGGTGGAGGCTCCAGCCATTTTCGTTTATGAAACCAGTGGGCGTAAGAGGGCCGATTTTGACCCTAGACTGACCCCAGACAGTTGTACTTTTTCGGCTCTTGGGAGAAGTGATTTGTGTGCTTAAAGACTGGTATATAACTGTAGACAGGGACGCTGCTGGGTCATCTGCTTGTACAGATGCCTCAGTATGTGCCGCTGGCTGCAATCTTACATCCGGCACTGTGATGTAGGTACTATGAATCCAGCCATGGGGAAATCCGGCCACCTAAGTTTCATGGCAGAATATCTCAGCAACCAATGGACCGATTGAGACAAATATGAAATAGCAATCGATTCCTTGAACTCTTCTCTTTCAAGTGAGCTGTTTGTTCATCATTTGCTGCAACACTAAGTTCAAAGGAGCGTATGGCCGGGTTTACCCCATGGCCTGGCTTACCCCACAGTACCCTACTTGTTTTTTTTGTTGTGGTTACTAGTATGCAGTATAGAACCTTTTCATCATCATCATCCCATTTATGTTGATTGTAGGATGAGATCCATAATCTGGCTCTGAAAATGATGATGGATATACATCCGCGTGATATGGCCGGGATTTCACCGTAAGTATTGGTGTTCGTGCTTGAATGATACGTCGCTTTTGGTTTATGTTGCGTTTTGAACACATTGGGAGCTTTACATACATAGACATCGATAAGAAGCGATTCAGTTCTTGAAATAAAATTTCAGCTCAACAAAAAGGCGGCCCATTTTCTCGTTTCATAGCTAGCTGCGTAAAGCCCCCACGCTTCCATCTACGTGAAAACGGCTTTTTCCTACTTAGGATACAGTTCTGCGTGCAATTATGGTAATCTGTGGGAGTGTTTTTAGTGAGCAGTGGAAGGATACTTTGGTGCGGTCGTTGCTGTTGCTCAAGGATAAGCCGCCTGATCAGCAGCTTGGGAATACCTCAGAGTTTGTACAGAACGTCCTTTCGGAATTGATGAAGGCAAAGGTGAACAGCTTTGTCACCAGCACTACAACGCCAACAGCAATGTGCGAAGGAGAAAGCTGTGGCAGCAAAGTATGATACGAAGCTAGCGTTGTGCAATGCAAAGGGCTTCCAGCGGGTCCAGTCCAGTAGATGGGGTGCGGGGCTTCAATCATGATCCACCCCACTCTTCTCAGGCCGAATTGAGTTTCTACCCGTTGCAGTTCCAGCGGGTAATCGCCGTTCGTTTTTCGTTCATCTCGAGACCACAGTGAATGCGCCTTGTCCTGTCCAGATGAGCAGGGAATCGGACATCGAAACTCTTAGCATACAATAACAAACTTACTTCATCGCTTTCTTCTGTCGTGAGAAAAGAGCAAAAAATTGCGCGCAATCAAATGTGGCCTCGACACGAATGAATAGAAACGAAAAGCGTTTATCCCATAGCGATGGTGTGGTAAAGATAACAAACGGGCACAAACTATTTTTCTTTGCGGCTGCAATAGCTCGAGGTGTCATGTTCCTTCTGAATATAAGCTAGCCTCGAGGAAGAATATTGAAAA
>JASAMW010001981.1:0-63085 GCA_030247985.1 Epsilonema sp. ZAB3_2 | reverse complement strand
CATCTATAACTCGTCAACGAGGGCGAATTTTGAGATGCGGTTTTTTTGCATTCGATTCCCCATGTGTTGTAGTACTTATTTATGAACCGAATAGGAAATGCGAAATTTTGAGGGTGTCTGTGAACAATGCACACACCAGGGAAATCTTGCCTTAATAAAAAAATACTAGGGGCATGGTCAATACTTGTGCACCCGCCATAAAAAATGCATGTCTTATCGCCTACATCGCGATTCATACACAAAGAAATAAAAAAATACTGGTCATTCCAAGGAATCGAAAACCGATCAGAGGATTGGCAACATCTCACCTTTACCACTGAGCTACAACGCCAGACAAACAAATACATTTAATGAGGCCCCTTGTACACATCAAATTTGAGGGTTCATTCACAAATTGTGTCATGTTATTCATCTCAGCCAGTTTTGCAGATCGCAAAGGTGGTGATATATAAGTGGTTTTGCAGATCGCAACATTGGCGATATTAGTGGATCGCGAAATTTGCCTATCAAAACAGCTCGGCTGCAATCGCCACTATCGCGATTGCTACACAACTCAGTCACCAAATCAGCGATTTAATTGGTCATACCAAATCGCCGACTGTATCGCATAAATCAAAAACCTCATCGCCGATTCAGATCGCCGATAGAAAAATTCGGCGATATGCTGTTCGCGATATGGCCAAAACCAGCATAGGCGATAGTGTCAAAAAAAGGCGCGCGAAAGTACGAAAATTAGGGGAGATTTTGAAAAAATTACGCCGAAAACCGGGCGATGGGGTCCGGCACATATACGTGACGGAACGGCCGCAAAGGGATACACGGATCATACAAGCATTCTCACAAAATATACGGCAAGCAGGGGACCACGCAGAGCATACTGGACAATGGGCTCATAACGTGGTAGACAAAGGTTGGTACGGATTCTTGTTGGGATTTGGGTTTTCACCATGGCAAGTCTGGACGTTCACTTGCTGTTGCTATGTGACATTGCTTTTCCTTTTCCTCCATTGCTGTCCACATAATGTCCTTCCATCGTACATCAATATTGGTAGTGCAGTCGGGTCCATATGGCGACATTTGACAAATGTGTTGACGTCTGTTCGATCCAAATTTCAGACAATAGAAGAAGGAACAACTTACCATACAGCACCAAACCCAGTAGACAGTCCACAGGTGGAATCAATCTTCCAGCGAACGGTACAATCGCGGCCACAAAGCACACCGATCCAATTAGGGACTAGTAGTTTGGCAACAGCTGAATTGATCACTGACCCAGAGGTGAACATGAGCCAATCACTTCCAATCAATATGATATCAGCGGGAGTTTGCAAGGTGCCAACCGGGATGCAGGCTTTTGTTCCAGTCCGAATCAATGACAAGCCAACTTTGGCATTGTGGGACACTGGAAGCCCACTTACCATAATGAGTGAAGAGCAGACCATCGGTATTCCTGGATTGGAGATGGATGAACACACAAAAGCAGATCCACAGTCTTTCTCAGGGCACGTTATCAATATCATGGGTTCCTTTAAAGCGGACATACAGTTTGGGAATTCGGTGGTGCAATCTCGAATCTTTGTCACCAAGGATCCAATTGCGGTGCCTATGTTATTAGGTACCGATACCCAAGGTATTCTCGGATCCTACAGGATTGATTTTGACAAGAAAACCATTGAAACACATTGCAGTGGTCCAGTACCCTTTGGAGCGCCAGATCAGTTGGAGACAAAACCATTAGTGGTTCATCCAAAAAGACGCTTCAATCTACCACCACGATCACAGACTACAATATTGTGTGAGGTCCATGACATCCCTGAACCAGTGGCGAAGAAACCTCGATTGCAATTCAATTTCGAGCCGAATGAAGAAAAGTTGGAGAACAAATATGGTCTGATGGGAGCACATGCTTTGGTACAAATCAAGGAAGGCGCTGTACCAGTCACATTGTTGAACCCATCTGAAGAGCCAGTCGCCATTTATCCAAAAACTCAAGTGGGCCATATCCAGGTGGTGACACCTCCAGAGGTCATTGCAGCTGTGGACAAAGTGATGGCAAAACAGCAAACAGATCAACAACTCCAAGAGATAGAGAAAGACCAGGAGCCAGAATTTTTGAAGCACATTAATTTAGATGAGGCCGATTTATCGGAAGAACAGAAGACGGAGTTGCGACAGCTCCTGTTGGGATATGCAGATATATTTTCAACCGGACCATTGGACATTAGATACGTGAGTGTGATGCCATTTCAAATCAAGACAACGGGGGAGCCTGTGGCGACAAAACCATATCAAATTCCATTTGCCTTGAGGGAAAAGGTCAATGAAGAATTGAAAAAGATGCTGAAGGCCAACATTATCACTCCAGTGTCCTCGCCTTGGAATAATCCACTTATTCCAGTAAAGAAGCCAAATGGGGACATACGACTAGTTTTGGATATGCGCCGAACGAATAGCCAAACGGAACCACAACACTACCCCTTGAAGAACATCTCTCAAATTTTGGATTCGGTGGCAGGAAGCAAATATTTCTCCAGTATGGACATGTCCAATGCCTTTTGGAATGTTTCCATGTCACCTGAAAGCATAGAGAAGACGGCATTTTCTACGCAAGAAGGGGAGAAATACGCATTTTTTGCGAATGCCATTTGGGACTAAGAATTCAGCCGCACATTTTTCACGTGTTTTGGACACTTTGACTTCCGGATTACAATGGAATTTTCTGGTGACATACGTGGATGACTTGCTTTGCTATTCTCCAGGGGATACGCCAGAGTTGCATTTTCAGCACCTGGAGAAGATTTTTGAGCGACTACGACAATACAATATGAAGCTCAGTCCAAAGAAGACTTTCTTGTGCAGAAAAAGCGTTCCTTTCCTGGGCTTTGTTCTTTCACGTGATGGGCTGAAGACAGATCCGAAGAAGGTGAGTGCTATTCTCTCAGCAAAACCACCACGAACATTGACGGAGTTGCGTTCCTTTTTGGGATGCTGTTCATACTTCAGGAGATTTATCAAATCCTTTGCTACCATCGCAGCTCCTCTCAATGATTTGCTTTGCAAGGACAAGAAGTTTCTGTGGACAGGCGACTGTCAACAAGCATTTGAGCGGTTGAAAACGGCCCTTATAGAAAATCCCATTTTGCGATTGCCGGACATGTCAAGAGAGTTCCTCGTTTATACGGATGCCAGTGACAATGCTGTGGGTGCTATTTTGGCACAAGTGGATGATGACAAAAACGAATACGTGGTGGCGTATGCATCCAAACCATTTACGAAGCACGAGAAGTCCTTTTCAATTTCGGATAAAGAATGTGCAGCAGCGGTGTATGCAACTCGGCACTGGAAACAGTACCTATATGGCAAGCCATTCAAACTGATTACTGATCATTCAGCCTTGACATCATTACTGACCAACAAGAAGCCAGCGGGACGTTTATGGAGATGGGCGCTACTCCTACAATCCTTCCAGTTTCAGATCATCCACAGAGCTGGAGCGAAACACAAAAACGTTGATTACTGTTCAAGAATCGCATATGATGCTCCATCGGAGAAAATTACAGCTCCAGATGAGATGGTATTGGCCTGTCCAATCACCCTATCACAAGATGAAACTATCGCTTTGACAGATGTGGCAGAGAAGCAATTCCAAGATAAGAACTGGCGACACATTATCACCTTTTTGCAACATGGCATATTGCCAGACGATCAACAGGAAGCACAGCACGTAATCAACATGTCGCCGGATTTCAAGTTGATCAATGACAAGCTATACAAGGTCCTACATGATCGAAGAAAGCAGAGAACATACTTGCTGGTTATACCAGATGCATTGAAAGACATTGTCCTATTCCATTGCCATAATTCACCATGGGCAGGACATATGGGAGTGAACAAGACAGAGATGAGGATTTTGGAGAAATATTATTGGCCAGGAATGCGGAAGGACATCCGACGACATGTACAAACATGCATCAGTTGTGCAACAAAGAAGGATCCAATTCAAGCCAATAGAGCACCTATGGTTCCAGTGAAACCGATGTCCAAGTTGATCAAATGGAATTCAGATACAGTGGGACCGTTGCCAACAACGGAAAGAGGAAACAAACACGTTTTGATCTTTGTGGAAAGCTTGACCAAGTTTGTCGTTGCGCTTCCAGTGACTGACATCACAGGTGAAACGGTGACACAGGCATTTGTTCAAGAAATTTGCCTCAAATTTGGGGTTCCAGCATACATTACAAGCGACAATGGTGCAGCCTATTGTTCCAAGCTTTTCATGAGCACTTGTGAGGTTTTGGGTACAACATCTGTCAAGTGTACACCATTTCATCCACAAGGCAACAGTCCAGCTGAAAGACAGCAGAAGACAATGATGGAGATGATCTCTCACTATGTGGATAAAGATCAGATGGACATGTATCTCGGAAGACTGTTCGCATTTCCACTACCGAATGCTGGACAGTCACAAATACATCCATTTAGCAGTGCAGTCTGACAGGATACGGATGTGAAATTAAGCAAATGAATATTGCAATAGAAAATACGGAAGCATGGCACAATGATACGCATAGATATCCATTTTCTCTTGCTCTTCCAGATATGCATATAATGACACGTATTGATGTTTACTTTTCAATTTGATGATAACTATGGTATTTGTTTATATTTTATGAGGTGATGACGCTTTTGTCTATATTTAGGCATATTATACAGGTATAGTAGAACAAATTGAATACGCAGCATATTTTGGCATATTTATTGGTCAGCATAGCATCAATTTTATCACGAAATAGATAGCCATACATAAGTTCGGGACGAACTTCATTTATTCGCGGGCATGTGAGGTGCAGGAATAAATAGGCACCAATAACTACTCAATGCTTGTCTACGGTAGAAAAGTGGAATAATGTTTGAGAGGTACATACGTAAGCATGTGACAATCATAAATTAGAGTGGCTTTGATAAAAGAGCATAAATGACAAAGATACGTAAGCGTACGTCGATGATGTCAATTATTATTGGTACGTTTGCATGTAATTAGCTAAGCATAATAATTTATATGTGGTAGTGCATACGTAACGTGCGAAGATGCCAAGATTTAGCAGCTTTCATGTAAAAAGCAATACGTATGTGTATTTCATGCTGTAATGTATTTGATGCTTGGAATGCAAGTTGCAGTAGTTTTTATGAAGTCGGCGAAAATTGTTTTCGTGATCTTCATCGACATTTCGTAAGCTTCTCGTAGGCGTTTAAGATGGCGTATGTGCTGTACATTTGATGCTTGGCAAGTTGCTCTATTTTGGCTAGATTGGCGGTAGTATAAATATGAAGTGCGCGTGCCGAATGGGCAATCTTTGGTGTTATCTTGATTGAATAAAGTGGTTCGAAGAAAGTCCAGGCCAGAACACAAAAATATCACATCTGAAGCTCTGTACCGACCCTACAACAGAAGAAGAGCAACTCCGAGCCATCTTTCACTCCCAACAGATACAATCAACAAGGCTATGCAACGTCCAATAGGGCCTCGTCCCCAGTCATTGCAAGAAACCAGAATCAGTCTGCCATACATACCCCGTCTCACCTCTCAAATCTCCAGCTTCCTCCGCCGCTTCAATGTCCGTGTAATCGCCAGTAAGGGAAGGACACTCGGAGCCCTCTTCATGAAAAACAGCCCACCCCAAGACCCATTGCAATGACGAAATGTCATATACAGTATTCCATGCAAGGATTGCAGAGAAGTGTACATTGGTCAAACAGCCCGCCACCTTTCCTCTCGTATCACGGAACACAAGGGCAGCTCTCGCCGTCCATCAACAACTGACAATAGTGACCAGGTCACATCCGCCGTGGCCCAACACCAATTGACAACCGGACACTCAATAGATTTCGAAAGCACCAAGGTATTGGACACAGAACCATATTGGCTTCGACGTTTGACGCTGGAGTCACTCTACATACAATCAATTAGGCACACTATGAACAAGAAAGATGAGACGGAAGTCCATCCCGAATGTATCCGCCTATTCAAGAAATACCTTCGTCACTGCCCTTGTGCTGAATGACTTATGCAAATCCACAGTTGCCAGCCGTCACGTTGGTTTTCATCTTTTCACGCATGACGACGCGGCGTCAGTTGCGGCTATGATCCAACCTGAAACAATTTTTCACTTTTATTGATTATTAGTTTCTGCAATCTACTAACAAATAGGGCTGATGTCTGTGTGTCTGTCTGTGTGTGTGTGTGTGCAATGCTATAGACTCGCTCAGTTTTGCAGCTACAGCGTTCGCCAATGGCTCATTCGAAGCTTATATGCCCAAGGGTGGCAAGAAGGTCTTCGATTTTTGATCTGATCAGCCGAAATAGGGCTGATGTCTGTGTGTCTGTCTGTGTGTGTGTGTGTGCAATGCTATAGACTCGCTCAGTTTTGCAGCTACAGCGTTCGCCAATAGCTCATTCGAAAGCTTATATGCCCAAGGGTGGCAAGAAGGTCTTCGATTTTTGATCTGATCAGCCGATCACCAATAATCGATCGATAATCGATATTTTAGTACAAAAAGCGCGCAGATTCACTCATAACTCACTCAATTTTGCAGCTACAGCATTCATTCAGGACTCTTTCGAGAGCTTATGCCCTCGAGGACGCCAGGAAGGCCTTCGATTTGTGATATGATCAACCGATCACCAATAATCGATCGATAATCGATATTTTAGTACTAAAAGCGCGCAGATTCGCTCACACACACTCAATTTTGCAGCTACAGCGTCCATCTAGGGCTCTTCAAAGAGCTTATGCCCTCGAGGACTCCAGAAAGGCCTTCGATGTTTGATCTGATCAGCCGATCACCAATAAATCGATCGATAATCGATATTTAGTACTAAATGCCGCAGAAACCAAACGACGCAGGTTTTTAAGCCAGCGTTAGCAAATGGTCACGCCCGAAAATGCACACGGGAATAAAACGCGAGATGCGCTAAAGGGTTGCCAGATCTGCAAAGGGTTGCCAGATTGCTAAATGCGCAAAAAGGCCGCCAGACCTGCAAAAGGGTTGCTACATGCACCATTTTCGACTGATGCTGTGCAAGATTGTCAGATCTACGCGGACAAGGGGTTGCCAGATCTGCCATCATAGGGTTGCCAACTCTGCGATAGGGTTGCCAGATATGCAACTTTTAGCCAACTACCCAAAATGGTTGCCAGATCCATAATAAGTTGAGAGATCATGATCTACAACAGGGTTGCCAGATCTGCAAAAGGTTTGCCAGATTTGCAAACGGGTTGCCAGATGCATAGAGATTGTCCCCTTTACTGCTGCGAAGCTGCAAAGGGCCACTGGTAATTATAATTTTGCTCTCTGCTTCTTATTTTGGTGTGCTTATTCTTGATTCTGTTGCAGGGTTTAGCCTGAAGAAGGAGCACGTTTCCTTTTGCTCCGAAAGCTTGCAAGTTTTCCCGTACGTAAATTCTTTTACCATCGGTTGCGGGTTTTCTCTCTGGTCTGTATAGTCCAACGCATCACAGACACTACCATCGTCTTGCATTTTATCATGAACACCGACCAGTTTCCAGTCAAACAGCATAATCATGCAGCTTACATGTCCATGAACCAGTTAACCCATACTGAATGTTACCACTGGTGCACACTAAGAAAAGGAGTGGCCAGTACTAAAGTGTCACCAGGGCACACTGTTCTGCACTGGTCGACTGTTGCAAGAGTCTTGCGCACAAAGTAACAACATGCTGGAAAGCCCACGTGACACAGAGTAAGAAAAACAAATGACCCACCATGACCTACTTGATTTGGACCATTCTCAATTTCATCCATCAGGGTGGGGCCTTCATATTTCCCCAGACCCACGTCCTTTAGTAGTGCTAAGCGTAAGCCTATGTCCATTAAGCCTAAGCCTATGTCTATTACTAAGCCAAACCTATGTCCATTGCTAAGCCTAATGTCCATGTCTTGCCTGTGGGCTATTTGTCACCTGTATGCACTGGAAGTACCTATGTTCATTCAATCATTGTACTCCTACCATATCTCTGTACAGTTGGACTGTTTTCATTCGGACAGCAGCGCCTGTTTTGTCGTTTCTATATTTTGTATGTAAGTACGTACGTATGTACATAGAGCTAAGCCTAAGCCTAAGCCTATGTCTAAGCCTATGCCAAACAGCCTCACCTGTATGCACTGGAAGTATGTTCATTCAATCATTGTACTCCTACCATATCTCTGTACAGTTGGACTGCTTTCATTCGGACAGTAGCGCCTTTGTTTTGTCGTTTCTATATTTTGTATTTCTAAGCCTAGCCAAAGCCTAAGCCTATGCCAAACAGCCTCACCTGTATGCAATGGAAGTATGTTCATTCATTCATTGTACTCCTGCCATATCTCGGTACAGTTGGACTGCTTTCATTCGGACAGCAGCGCCTTTCTTTTGTCGTTTCTATATTTTGTATGTACGTACGTACGTATGTACATAGAGCTAAGCCTAAGCCTAAGCCTAAGCCTAAGCTTATGCCAAACAGCCTCACCTGTATGCACTGGAAGTATGTTCATTCAATCATTCTACTCCTTTCATTCAATCATTCTGTACAGTTGGACTGCTTTCATTCGGACAGCAGCGCCTTTGTTTTGTCGTTTCTATATTTTGTATGTACGTACGTACGTATGTACATAGAGCTAAGCCTAAGCCTAAGCCTAAGCCTACGCCTAAGCCTATGTCTAAGCCTATGCCAAGCAGCCTCACCTGTATGCACTGGAAGTATGTTCATTCAATCATTGTACTCCTACCATATCTCTGTACAGTTTGGACTGCTTTCATTCGGACAGCAGCGCCTTTGTTTTGTCGTTTCTATATTTTGTATGTACGTACGTACGTATGTACATAAAGCTAAGCCTAAGCCTAAGCCTAAGCCTAAGCCTAAGCCTATGTCTAAGCCTGGCCAAACAGCCTCACCTGTATGCACTGGAAGTACCTACCGTATGTATGTTCATTCAATCATTGTACTCCTACCATATCTCTGTACAGTTGGACTGCTTTCATTCGGACAGCAGCGCCTTTGTTTTGTCGTTTCTATATTTTGTATGTAAGTAGTACGTACGTATGTACATAGAGCTAAGCCTATGTCTAAGCCTATGCCAAACAGCCTCACCTACCGTATTTTTGGGTGTATATCCCCCCTGAGTATATCCCCCGCCCCCCCCCCCCAGTGTATAACCCCCCATTGGCAAAACATAAATATTGCCCAGTGTATATCCCCCCTTGTGTATACACCCCCATGTACTGGAAGGTACCCAGCCTACCCATGTATGCTTGTCATTTGCTAGCTATAGCTAGTACTCCTACACCAAGCTACTATGCCTATAAGCTTAGCTGAGCATGTTTTGTACTAGAATAACCCTATTTTGACCGCGATTATGCCCTAAAACACATACTATTGACCTCAAAAACATGCCTCTACACACCTCTCACAAACATAAATTTTGTCCCATGTATATCCCCCCCCCCCCCCCCCCAGTGTATATCCCCCCCCCCCCCCCCCCCAGTGTATAACCCCCCATCAGACCTCTCGATTTTTGTATAGCCCCATGGGGCTATACACCCAAAAATACGGTATTTACCCCCATTTTTGTGTGAAAAAAGTGAAAAATCAGGGTCAAATTGTGGTCAACTTTGAGGCCTTGTATCTCAGGTCAGGACTGGGTGCGAATTTTCGACCCGGTCTTTTTTGTAAAATAGGTAAAATCGGTTGGGCTATCAGCTCACGTCATCAACGCAAAACTGAAAATTACCCCCCTGTCCACGCAATTCTCAATGCTACCTGACATCGTATTTTAAAGTGTTCAACTAAACGACCCCCCCCCCCCCCCCTCCCCCCTTCTGTTCGAAATATTTGTGAGTTCGACAATTTCATGGTTTACACTTTACAGTATCACTACAGATAGAGCGCAATAACATGAGATTGAGTGTGGAGGAGACTGAAGATGCAGCTTTTCCCCTTTTTAGTAATCAGCCACGTACGTTGTCCGAACGACATAACATAACATACTGTAATGACTCGTCTATAACCCCCTTCGTGTATAACCCCCCTCGTATATAACCCCCAAATCGGCGACTAACGTCAGTTGCACTCGTGTATAACTCCCACGAAGCATACAAAAATCGGTAGAAATTGAAGTTTTTGCTAGCATGGACATGGAGGGAGAGGTGTTTTTTTTAGCGTTTTCCAGCTAAGACAGAAGCTGTAATTGTCTTGTCAGGCAATTTTGAAGCATCTGCCATGTCATAAAGATTACAAACAAGCCTAAATTACCGAGGCGGAAAAAATAAAAGGCTCTAAACCCCACTTTTGATAAATGCACTCGTGTATAACCCCCTTCCGCGTGTATAACCCCCTCTCGTATATAACCCCCCAAATTGGCCACTAATTTTTTGACAACCCCATGGGGTTATACACGAATCATTACAGTAAAAAAACACGGTGTACTGTTACTGTACTGTGATCACATGCGTGTGCAGCATACCCCGAAAGGGGCCACGGAGCGAAGGATGGCGAACGAAGGGGGGGTCCCGTCACTCACTACTATATACGAAGGGGGTCCCGTCACTACCATATACGCAGGGAGGTCCCGTCACTACTCGTAAGTAAGGGGGGTCCCGTCACTACTCGTGAGTAAGAGGGAGGTCCCGTCACTACTCGTATGTAAGGGGGGTCCCGTCACTACTCGTACATAAGGGGGGTCCCGTCACTACTCGTGAGTAAGGGGGGTCCCGTCACTACTCGTACATAAGGGGGGTCCCGTCACTACTCGTACATAAGGGGGTCCCGTCACTACTCGTACGTAAGGGGGGTCCCGTAGTGATGGGACCTCCCCCTACTTATGAGTAGTGACGGGACCTCCCCCTTACTTACGAGTAGTGACGGGACCCCCCCCCCCCTACATACGAGTAGTGACGGGACCGCCCCCGACATAGGTGTAGTGACGGGACCCCCCTTACTTTCGATTAGTTACGGGACCCCCCCCCCCTTACGTCCGAGTAGTGACGGGACCTCCCCCTTACTCACGAGTAGTGACGGGACCCCCCTTACTTACGAGTAGTGACGGGACCCCCCTTACTTACGAGTAGTGACTGGACCCCCCTTACTTACGAGTAGTGACGGGACCTCCCCCTTACTCACGAGTAGTGACGGGACCTCCCCCTACATAGGAGTAGTGACGGGACCCCCCCTTACTTACGAGTAGTGACGGGACCCCCCCCTTAATTACGAGTAGTGACGGGACCCCCCTTACGTACGAGTAGTGACGGGACCTCCCTGCGTATATATGGTAGTGACGGGACCCCCTTCGTATATAGTAGTGACGGGACCCCCCCTTCGTTCGCCATCCTTCGCTCCGTGGCCCCTTTCGGGGTATACCATACTACTTACTTACCGGGGCCTTTTCTGCAGTGCACCCGAGCGCAATACGGCACCCAATGGATTACATTACATTTTATAGTACAGCCATACTATATAACTCCTGTATTGGGAAGAATGGGCCACGTAGTGAAAAGAAACGAGGAGGCATTGGCCCGTTTTCGCCCCTTTATAATGGGTTTTTCAAATCCCCTATTTTTATTTTCCCCATTATAATGGGGATTTACGAAACCTATTTTTACTTTTCCCATTATAATGGGGATTTACGAAACCTTTATAATGGGGATTTACGAAACCCCATTATAATGGGGAAGGGCCGGTGGGTCTCCAACTCTTTTTTTAGTAAAAATCAGTCTCGGCCCATCTCTAGTAAATCCCCATTATAATGGGGAAAGTAAAAATAGGTTTCGTAAATCCCCATTATTAAGGTTTCGTAAATCCCCATTATAATGGGGAAAATAAAAATAGGGGATTTGAAAAACCCATTATAAAGGGGCGAAAACGGGCCAATGCCTCCTCGTTTCTTTTCACTACGTGGCCCATTCTTCCCAATACAGGAGTATTTTAACATCTCAGCATCTAGGCAACGTACTGATCATTTTTTTCCTAGCTTCTGCCTGTTATAGAGTGCTTCTCTGGAAATGCACCTTAGGCACCTTTTTTATGGTCCAGCAGCCGTTTTCCAAACATATTGAATTTTATACTGGTCAGCAACGTAATGCGGAAGGCTCACTATGTTTGGAAAACGGCTGCTGGACCATAAAAAAGGTGCCTAAGGTGCATTTCCAGAGAAGCACTCTATAACAGGCAGAAGCTAGAAAAAAAATGATCAGTAGAGCAAAGCGGTCAAAAACATCACGGCTAATTTCCAGCGGGATTGACAATAAAAAACCGCTTGCGTCTAGGTAGGTACTCTCAGTGGTGAGATATCGCCGATTCCTTATGAACTGATTACTGAAATCGCCGAAATGAGCGTAGACCATTGGGCAATTCTAAACCTCGCAAACGCCCGAAAAATCAAAATGATAGAAATAATGCATACGTGACAAAGACGATGAAAATGCGCATCGGGCGTACAGGGTCGTGGGGTGTCGTGGTTTGCGTGGCTTAGCGTTGCTAATTGTCTACGCACATTTCAGCACATAAGGAATCGGCGATATCTCACCACTGAGCACCTAGACGCAAGCGGTTTTTTTATTGCCAATCCCGCTGAAAATTAGCCGTGAAGCTTTTTGACCGCTTTACTCTACGTTTCCTAAATCCTGAGATGTTTATAACACACGGTACAAACTGATAGATAAGGTCAACTTTAGGTCAGAAGAATAAGGACAGTCGTGACAAGGAGAAGAGTGAGCAGAGTTAATGCTGAGTTGACCGCTGCTCCATCGCAGAAATCTTGATATGTGTCGATTAATGGTCGACAGAAGTCATTGACACCCACAAACGAATTTGTCCTGTAATACTGCGTGTGGAGGAACTGCTATAATCAATAAGTAACAGCAAGCAAGGTAAATAGTTTCGGTGGTTGGGCTTACTGCACTCTGCAGTTTTGTCTGGCTTCGTTGCGTTGTTGGAAAGTTCCACAGTACTGGAGCTTCTGTTGCCGATTTGATGGAAAGACCCGATCCAAACAGGCGCGCACTGACTCCTTGTCCGACACAAAAGCGCACGCGTCTCTGATCCAGTCAATCCGCGACAAAGGACGCCGCCTACACAGTACACACTACATGTGTTTTGTACGTGCCGTAATAAAGAAGATTTAATAATGTACTGTAAAAGCACGGTGGGTGACGACACCTGTAAAAGTATTGCTGATTGTTGCTCCCGGGAAATTGAAGGTTTTGGAGTCCGCGATTTCCATTGAAATTGTTTAGCGAGAGTGGCTGAATGCCACCGTAGTATGGCTCCGAGCAACCATTGCTAAACAGACCAAGCTCCAGCCGGCAATGTATGAGAGAGAACCAAATCAGTAATTAATCACCTGACGAAGCAGTTGTTGAGCGAATCTTCCAGGCCTCGATAGTTGACGGCGGAGGAGAGTTGACTTTCAAAACATTGCTTGAATGCCAGCAATTCCTGTCGACAAGTTTGGGCGTTCGGTATCTGTTGCTGAACAAACTGCGCAGAAATTGCCTGAAAACATCCCGGTGCATTGCATTGCATTGTGACGTGAGGTATCAGTAGAGACTCTAAGTTTACGACACATCACAAACACACATACACTATAACATATGTGTAGTATGTAGCCTACAGTACCAGTGGTGAAGTGCTCCTAAGGAGCACGAAGGAAGTGAGCGAGAGGCTCACTAGCCTGCAGATGCTTATGGGGTTGACGGCGCAGAAACCAGAAGGTTCCAACCGCCCATCGCTGCCGAAACTTGCTACCCCTCCGAGTTGACAGCCTCTCGCACAATCTGCTGCCATCCAACTGGTGCGGGCATACTTTTGCCCATTCCCAATCATGGCAAACAAAACTCTTCAATGACCTTTGTTGCCTCTCGCCTGCTTCTGTATGCCTGATCCATGCAGCGTTATGAATAAGTTTGCGCATATGTATTGTACCTATGTTTATTCTTTCTTGCATGTGCATTCGCATGTAGTACGTACCCATTCAATAATGGCTTCCAATATGACCAGCCGTTTCACATGTTTCTTGCCAAATAGAAGGTAAGAGGTCAACCAGGGTTCGATCTTCTCGATTCAAAATATCGGCTTTGGAATCATTAAGTTTCAGCTGAAGTTATCACTTGCTGTTGTTCAGGATAAACAGGAAAAGCTATAAGACATGAAATCTTTACTGGTATGTAAGTATGTATGTATGTTCTACTTTTGAGGAAACATCACATTTTTGGTATTTGAACTAATGCTCAAGGTTTTTTGTTGCACCATATTATGTACAAGCATGTACATGTTTACACACATATAATTACCTAGTTAAAATGACCAAATGTTATGGTTTGGATCCAGCGTTTTGCATGTGATCAGCAGGGGTATACGGTCATAGTAAGTTAGGGCGTTATTACGCCCCAGTTCATGCTTCTACGCCCCAAACTTGGGCGGCTAGGGGCGTAAAATTTTCAACCCAACTTCGCGGAAAAATATTTGTTCGAGCTTGTAATAATGTCAATACTGCGTGAAACGGCGATTTATGGCATTAGCTGTGACAGGAGGTCGTAACGTGGGGTCACTCTACCACTAAATCTCCGCTGCCTATCCCGCCTTGCTTCATCCCGTCTTTCCTGCGTGCGTACATACGTACGTACATGAACGTACTTGTTTTGTGTTTCCGGCTGCATTGCCGTGCAATGACATTTTGGCAATAAATAGGCTACTTCAAGTAGGCAAGATGGCCAAGTAGGCAAGATGGCCTCAGAAGCTCGGAAAATGCATCATTTGGTCCGATGAGTACAAAAATTTTTCCCGGGGGGCGCTGCCCCCCGGACCCCCCGCTGGGGGCTCCCGCCCCCAGACCCCCGTTCTTGGGGGGCTCCGCCCCCCAACCCCCGGGGCTCGCTACGCTCGCCCATATATTTTCTCTGCCCAACATTTTACGCCCCAAACATTTTAGGCCACCGTATACCCCTGATCAGGCATACAGAAGCAGGCGAGAGGCAACAAAGGTCATTGAAGAGTTTTGTTTGCCATGATTGGGAATGGGCAAAAGTATGCCCGCACCAGTTGGATGGCAGCAGATTGTGCGAGAGGCTGTCAACTCGGAGGGGTAGCAAGTTTCGGCAGCGATGGGCGGTTGGAACCTTCTGGTTTCTGCGCCATCAACCCCATAAGCATCTGCAGGCTAGTGAGCCTCTCGCTCACTTCCTTCGTGCTCCTTAGGAGCACTTCACCACTGGTTCCTGCCACGTCTACTTGAAATGTGAGAAGCATATGTATAGGATACAAGCATGTTAAAATTGTTCCCAATCAATACTACACCTTGTTTAAACAAATGCATACAAACCTTTGAAAAACCGAGCTCGAGTTGACGAGATGTGCTAGTGGAACCTCGAGATACATCATACATTACATGGAACATTTTTTATGTTTTTGAGAGGAGATTGAGTATGTGATTGTGCATAACACATGCAAATGCAATTCTTCAAAAAAACCGACAAGCTCGAGTTGACGAGATGCGCTAGTGGAGATACATCATAATTACACAGGACATTTCTTTGTTTTTGAGTGGAATTGAGCCTATGCGAATTTGACTAGACTATGTGAATCAGGTATGAGCGAGGAGGTGTGACATGTCTGTACATACATGATAATGCATAGTACCTACCTCCTATTGTTTATGTATGATAATACGTACATTTGATAATGCCTAGCTGCGCGGGCATGAGTCTGTTACCCCTATCCTAAATGGGATTGGATTTGCATTGACAACCGCCAGACTCATGACCGCGCCTCTCTCTAACCCAGTTTGTTAGTTGTTGCATATTTATCATCAGTTCGAGAAAGTTCCCCTATCGCAACCGGCTGCACGACAAAGTTACTTAGAAAATAGAGGAACGTCTGTAGAGTCAGAGAATACGGAACAGCAAGGAAGAATAGTAGCGGAGCAAGGCAAACAAGTATTCACCACTGGCGACGCCTCTGGCTTTGAAACAAGAATTCACCACTGGCGACGCCTAGCATCGAACTCTCAAGGGGACTCACCTTTGATCCTTTCAATGGCAGCTCAGAATTCAACTGCTCCGACTCACTATTTGCTGATTCCGACGCTGATTGCTTGGAAGGAGCGCCCAGGCCAGCCGACCATGGACTTTCTGCAATGGATCGAATGTTTCCAAATCCATACCGATCTACAGAACTCGAACCGACCCCCGGATCAGCTGCTAACAGACAGACAGCTGAACACTCTTCTCCTTCTGAATTTGGGTTCGGAAGCGCGAAGAGGGTTTAGTGCCAACCCTGCTTTTGGTCAGAAGGACGCCATGCCGCATGCAGACTTCATCAAAGCAGTCACCCTGCAGTTTGCACCTCGTGAGACTTCAAGTGAGGCAATCGCGCCTAACTCAAACTCTCGCTTGGAGGCACATAGCTGTGAAGATGGAGATCAGTTGACGCCTCGACTGACGCCGCAGCTTGCAAGTGGATGCGCCGACCCCAAAACGAAGAAGAATCTGCACGCAAAGCAGGACGGTACTTCTGACGACGTTTTGGACATCATGAAGACTCAGGAGTTGGTTCAAATTGAGTCTAGCAAGCTCCCCAGCTCCCAGTTGCAGTCTCGACCTGTCCACCACGTCCAAACAAAGAGGCCGACGCCCTCTCGATGACAAATGGCCACAAGTTGGCTGCAACAGCCGCAGCCATCATCGCGTTCGCTGCAGAAGCCGCAGCCACCGAACGGGCAACAATGAATGTGCGCCAGATGTGGTTTCGATTTGCCCCACAAGAAGAAAGGCCATTGTCCAGCAGCCAGTCAGATCTGCAGGAAATGCTCCAAGAAAGGACCACTCGATCAGCATGGAAGTGGATACAGGAGCCCAGCCGACTGCAATGAGCTTCGATGTGTACAAGAAGCACTTCTCCGCCCTCCCAATGAAGCCGCCTAAGCCCCTGTTCAACTTCGATGGTACCCGAATCAGAGGGGTTATAGGAAGAATCGACGCCCGAGTCCGCCACGAGAATCGACACCACCAAGCTACTATTCATATCGTCAGGGACCAGGTGTCAGTTTTGGGCCGCAACTTTCTCATCCTGCTGCAGATGACGATTGATTGTTCCAGTCCACTCAGAACGACGGCAAGCAAATCGTCAAGTGTGCTGTCGACTAGAAGAGCAAACGGCAGGATGCTGAATCCAGCTACCGACGACTGCTCACTACAGACGACAACACAGATGTCAGACAGCTCAAAAGTTGTTCGACTAGCTGCAGAGAGAAAACCGATGGCCAGCCAGAGACACCGAGACTGACGTTTGGATCCTGCGCCCAGAGCCGACGATCCACATCCCGCTGATGTCCCGATGACAAAGGGAGGAGCTGTAGCTGGGGTGCGACAGATGAAGGACCGGCGGGCCAGCTGTAACGACAGCACGAAGACGCCAAAGCAGATGGCAACAATGAAGACGCCAACAGAGAAGATGACGAAAAAGAAGACCCGACTGGTAGAGCCACGACGAGATGAGTGCAGCAGAAAAGCCCGACCTGAGACGACGATTCCAGAGTCAAGGAAGCATGCACACCAGTTTGCAATCGACATCGCAGGGCCATTCAAGAAGAAACGCCACCTCGTGATTCTGATTGATTGCCACAGCAACTACCCGCTCTACCTCACCACAAAGAAGACACCGACAACCTCAGTCATCATCAAATGGCTGGATGGACTGTTCAGTCTCTTTGGGATTCCTGAAGGCATCACTGCCGATGAGAAGCCGCAATTCAACTCAGAAGAATTTGAGCGCTTCCTTCAGGACAAGAAGATTTGCCACTACAGTACCGCCGCCTACAACCCGCTGCATAGGCAGAAGATGGAAAGAGTTAGCCGGTACATCCAGTTTGGTGTTCAGGCCTTCACAGCTGCTCAGACGCCATGGTTTGATGGAGTTCGCCGACTCGTCGACAGATTTCGTCTCACTCCAGAAGAGGAGGGGAAGAAGAGTCTGGCGGAGATATTTCTGGGACACCCTGTATGCCGACAGAGCCTGCAAGAGCCGACCGGAAGCACAGGGACCAACCCGAAAAGTCGCAGCAAAAAGAAGAGCCAAGAACAACCACAGGCGAATCAGAGACCGACCGTCGACAACGTGAACAAAACGAGAGACTCTGTCCTCACGTGCCTTCCACATGAGCCGCTGTGTGAAACTGTCGCAGCCACCGACATGCTGGAACAGCTGACATCACTCAACGATGCTGTACAGGCACCTGTCACGCCTCGACGCAAGAGCTGACCAAAGAAGAAGCCCCAGCAGGCAGGTCGCTTCAGTCAAACGAAGACGAAGATGAAGCCGACGACTGAAGCTGAGGGGAGGTGATGATATGTCCGTACATACATGATAATGTACAGTACCTACCTCCTATTGTTTACGTATGATAATACATACATTTGATAATGCCTAGCTGCGCGGGCATGAGTCTGTTACCCCTATCCTAAATGGGATTGGATTTGCATTGACAACCACCAGACTCATGACCGCGCCTCTCTCTAACCCAGTTTGTTAGTTGTTGCATATTTATCATCAGTTCGAGAAAGTTCCCCTATCGCAACCGGCTGCACGACAAAGTTACTTAGAAAATAGAGGAACGTCTGTAGAGTCAGAGAATACGGAACAGCAAGGAAGAATAGCGAGGAAGCAAGACAATAGAATTTGCAAGAAATAGGTAGACCTTGTCAAGATGAATTGAATGGCATAATATCACGTGACTACTTTAGCCAATTTTGTTTTATTTTATGCCTATGTGAATACATTTGAACTATGTGAATCAGGCATATTGGATACAGCATGTAGAAATTATTCCCAACTGATAGATCTTACAAAGACGAATCGAATGGTATGTCACATGCCTACATGCCTGAAGAAAATGACACCTTTTTGCGACTTTCATCATGTGAATGCATTTTTTACGATGTGAATCAGGCATGAGCATGTCGCAATGGGCAGCGATCGATAGATCTTTTGAAGACGAATCGAATGGTATGCTATATGAGGCCTCTACAATGCGGCAGGCACTCATTTCACCTGTCTGTCGCATCCTTAAGTATTGCTGAAGCCAAACATAAAAACAGCCAACTTTGACAGCTCATAACTCGAGAACCAAAGCGAATTTTAAAAATCTAAAAAAAGTCTCATCGAGAGTTGAGTGAGATCTATCTTTTGGCATACCTACCAGGCAGATCTGAGAAAAATCCACGAAGGAGTATGCATTTGAAAATTGCGACTATTTTTACCACAAAATCGCAATTTTAAGGGTGTCAGAGGCCTTAAACGCAAAAAGTGCTCGGACCACTTTGCCAAGATCTTTACATTTCCCATCTTTTAAAAAAAAACCGAGCTCGATCCCTCGACTCGTTGAAAAGTTATGGAGGTCACAAGTTTTCAGTACCTAAGAGCCTGACATCATTCAAAAATAGGTTTTTCGCCATAGCTCCCTTACCAGTAGGCCTATCGAGCTGAAATTTTGCCTGCCGATACGTACCCATAGGGGTAATCTTCGTGCAAAATTTTAGCTCAATCCGCCTCTTGGCTCGGGTGTTATGAGCAAATGTGTGTTTTTATTTCCGTCACTCCTATTTACACATGACTAAGTAAGGTGGGACGCGGCGGAGCCTCGTTCGTGAGCCTCTCGAGGTTCCGCTATCGCGTCTACCTTGATGTAATTTTTTTTGTAGAAGAGAGAAGTAGAGAACTACAAAAACCTCCCTAACGATCCAGCCTTATAACTTCCGCATTACAGGATATCAAGCTGAAATTTTGTCCCCGGAAACCCAAGAATATGCCATACTTTGTTGCAAAATTTGAAACAGATGATAGGCCCACAGCGAACGAAATACAGGCTTGCAAATGTTGGACCCTGTTTTTATCATTTTCCGCACCGACCGTGGTTTGTGACATTATAATCTTCTGCTCAGCATGGTCAAGCAGCTCATCCAACATCATGGCAATAAATGACGGAACAACAATGGCTGAAGACGTCATCACAGTCCAGAACTCCAGAGCACAAAGGAATGAAAAGTACAGGCGATATGTAGCTCACCTAGCTTCAAGGGGCTGTCGAGGTCAATAGTGGCACAACTGATTTCAAAATGTTGATAAACTTGGTCGCAACTTTGCAAGCTCGTAATTTCATCCCTACTTGACCTATCCGGCTCAAATATTGCCGATATGTAAAGATCGTTAGGGAGGTTTAGGTGGAACACACTGTAGTATATATTCATAATCAGATTATAGCCTTTGTGTCATTTTTCGATCTCTTTATATAACAAAGAAAGGTCAAGAGCAAAATGTCACTCCGCTCCATATTTGCTTTTGAACTACGTAATATGAATGCACCTACAGTATACCTACCTATACAGTACACAGTCACTGGTGTCAGAGTAAAAATTTGAGTTACTTTACTTATTGGTGCATACCACTGGTGGGCACCCGGCTCACAGCCAAACCGAGTAAAATCGAGTAAATTTACTCGGCAATTTTGATACCTGAGTAAAAACGAGTAAACTTTACTCGGCTGGGACCTTACTCGGGTAAAGTTGTCCAAAGTTTCCAGAGTACTCGAGTAAAAAACAGAAGTCGTTTTCCAACTTTTTTTCTCATTTGGAGAAGATTTCCGTGGCAAAATTAGCTTGCAACAACTTCTTTCTTTTGCATTGTTTGTGTCTTACTGTCTTGTTGCGTGTTTTGTTTTGTTACATGCGAAATACAGTAAGAAAACTTGTGCAAACACAGATATCCTGATCACATAATTGTTACTGGAGTAATTTACTAGAGTAAAACTGGGTGAATAATGCCAAAAATGCCAAAACTTGTCCCAAAAATTCGAAAAATTTACTCGAGTAAAATTTCAAAACTGGGTAAATTTACTCGCTCGATCTGGAGTACTGAGTAAAACTGGGTGGGTAAAGTAGGACCGGGTGAGTAACGAGTAAATTTACTCGGGCGAAAAAACTGCTGAGTACTCGAGTACGAGTACCCGAAATTTTTACTTGCCCACCAGTGGTGCATACCGGCTGCATGGCATTTTACCCAGTAAACCGGTAATTTTACCTTTTTCAAAAATCCTTACCCGGTAAAACCGGTAAGTCAGAAATTTTTACCCGGTAAATCCGGTAAAGTGTGTGGCCTAATTTCAGGCGAAATTTATTGGTGGTCGTAACAGTTGTTGCAAAGTTTTCTGGTGTCGTGGCACAACACGACACTTTCAATTCCAGTGAATTACGTTGCGTAGTACGTAACCGCACAGCGTGCGTAAGCATAGGTATGAAGGTGCGTACGTATGTACGTAACGTACTAAACATTATGAACCAAAAAATAATTCCATCTATCTGTACGTACAGCCTGCTTCCCAATTATTTTTGTTCATTTGATTGGAGAAGTTTTTGGGCCCAATGGCCAAGGGAACCTGCGTGTCAATTGCGGATGTCGAGGGTATATGAAACCTAGGCAATATTCTAATGACATTTAGATGTTTATGTGCTTGGGTTCGTCAAAAGTCACCAAGCACAGAAAGAAAAGGTGTGAAATTTCACAAAAAGTATGTCGAGAACTGAGTACTACTGCACAAAAACATGCTTAAAATAGCTCGATCATACATACAGCCATCAATTTTTACCTGGTACTCGCAGTGCAAGGTGGTAGGCGGTAAAATCCGGTACCGGCGGTAAAAATTTTTACCGGCTCCGGTAATACCGGCAAGGCCAGGCAGTAAAAGGTAAGCCGGTAAATTTTACCGGCTCAAAATTGTCCCGGTACCGGGTAAAACTTACCCGGTAAAGATACCTGCTGCACCAATAACTTTACTCGAGTAACTCGGGCGATTTTTGCCCGAAGTTATTTAACTTAACTTTAACTCGGAAAAATGCAGTCAGTTAGTTATCTAACTCGACTTAACTCGGTATTGACCGTTGTTCCTTCTAACTCGGGTAAAATTTTAGAAACAGCGAGTAAGTACTGCCATACTTAACTCGAGTCAAGCATTCCATAGTTACCCAGTACGTACTTACTCGAGTAAGTTAACTCGAGTTACGCCATTGTTGTACACAGCGTGCACGTACATGCGCATACAAAGCAGCAGCGCGTACTCAAACATAAACGCGGCAGCAACAAAATCGGACGGTACATTCTTGAGAAATAAAACATTCTTCACTCCGTCCCAGTATTCAGCGGTTGCTTTTCGTCTTGCAGTATTATCGAATGCATTAGCAATGTCGGTGGCAAAGAAAACAAAGACGACATCGCCTGCAGTTAAAAATACAATATTTTCGGGACATTCAGAATGATGTACGTACGTTATTTTCTTTTCGTTTTGACATTTTCAGCCAGTACTTACTCGACAGTACTTACTCGAGTAACTCGCAAGATTTTGGGCTAACCCGACTCAGCTGAGGTTAGAGCGAGTAAGTTACTCAACTTAACTCGGGAAAATGACAACCCGAGTAAATCTAACTCAACTTAACTCAATATTCTGAGGGAGCGAGTTGACACCAGTGGTACACACCACCTTTTCAAATATGCAGTATATCCCCGCTGGCGTAGGTAGGTAGGTACCTGGTGAATAGCCCCCATCAGACGTCAGACATCTCCGATTGACGGGGATGTCGCAAATTGCTACTTGTACATGCACTTGCACCCAAAAATACAGTAGTCAATGGGAAATAAATAACATTCAACCGGACTCGATTCGTCAGCCGGTATTGCTTACCTGTACCCATACGATCAAAAAGGCCAGATGATACAACTCCAGCTGATTTGGCATCCGCATAATCAAAACGCGTCGTTATGTACGACTGTACTGCTGTTGTATGTTTGTTAATAAGGAATGACTGCTTTTTGTCTCAGACAAGTTTGGGAGGGCAACACGCCAGTTTTGGTAGCAAGCACTATATGAATATAGCAGCGTCCTCAAGCCAGGATGTTCCGTTCGTTCAGGATGGCGGGGTGTCGGCCGGCGGCACTCTGTTTCCTTCCACGGTGATCCATTCCAAAATCCAGCTCACTCCCACACACCATGCACTTTTTTGAACGTACATACATAGTGTGCTGCGATGCGCATAGTACACATGCTTTTAGCCGATTTCGTGCCGTCGATTCGATTCGCATAGACTATTATAAGTTTTTGCAAGCGGCAAAATAGGTGGTGTGGTAGCCGAGGGGTTGTTTACCTGTTGCGTGATGCTTCGCGCTTGCTTGGCGACGACAGACGAGGTCGAAACGTCCCAATTATTTCGCGCACATGCCTTTGTCATCCACCATCCCCCGTCAACATCGGCATGTACGAGTAGGGTACATACAGCATATCTCATCACACCACTATTTAGATACAGGCCTATACACTGCGTAGGTACGTACGCACATATGTAAAAAAACCGTATGTATGTAACATACCGCAGAAAATACATACTGGGGGGAGGGGAGGGGGTTTGAGTTGAATACGCAACATACCGTACAGTGTACGTACACCCAATAGGACGAGTATCAAAATATAAAAGCGGCAATTTGGTCGGGCGAAGATTGATTCCGATGTAGCACCGCACAGGCAAACAAACGTTCACACGTGTACGAAGCGAACATTGGTATGTATTGAATGTCATTCAACTCCGTGGGTTTGGTATTGATATTGAAACATTACGTGGAGGATGCCTTTTCTTTGTCGCCTCGTCCAACGACATTACTAGACTACTACAACAGCAATCAGACTGCTGTTGGTTAGCTAAAATGAAACAGATAATACACAAGCACGTAGTACACGTACAGCACATTCCATAAAGAACCATTCCTCCGCAGCGCGCCTAACACCAAACAAAACTACTGCAAATTACACAATTGCTGCAAACTACATGTACTGCAATTGACAGCACGAATTACACAATAATTGTGTTGATGTTGATACACTAGCCTCCAACAACTGGAATAAATCACTCACATCACATGGCACTGCTACAGTACAACAGCATGACCATAGTACAGAAGAGGGCAAACACGTAACATAAATAAATTCTCCGTTCACCACGACATTTTCGCCACCGCTAAAACAGTAAATAGAGGTACAGAAAGAAGTTCATAAATAAAGAAACACTGGAGCTCGACAGACAGACCGAAATCATACATACCGGTAAACCATCCACACTTCACTACACTCACTTTACGGCTAATTGTAGTAATCAGGACAATCAAAAACAAAATTGCAGGAAATAATAACAGGTCGATTGCTCTCTTCTGAAACAAATAGGCTATTTTCTAACAATAAGAAAAATTTCATCAAAAAATTGCCAGCTACAGTTCTGTTAGAAGGAACAAAGAAAGTAGAAAGTAAAATGACAATCAAAACACCGTAAACGTAATACCAAGAATGTATAGGGAAGAGTGGAGGTGTTTCAAGTTACTGCGCGCTTTCGCTGGGGGGGGGGGGGGGGATTAAAAACGGTAGTATCTATTTTGCGCAAGCGCATGGACGGACTTAGGCTTTGGCGAAATACGTAGACACTACCGTTAACCCCTCAGCGCCCAGTGGTTAACCCCTCAGCGAAAGCGCCCAGTAACTTGAAATACCTGAAGAGTGGCCGGTGTATTGAACGCGAAACGATCATACTGCAGCTAAAAAATAGGGGATGCGCAAAACCAGGTCGTAGGGCACTATGGGGTAAACCCGACACAGAGTAAACCCGGACACCTAAGCTTTTCTAAACTTGCCGCTTCAGCAAATGATGAACATAGTAGCTCATTTGAAAGAGGAGAGTTCAAGGAATCGATTGGTAGAATACGTGTCTCAATCGGTCTTATGGCTGCTGAGATATACTAGGTGTCCGGGTTTACCCCCGTGTCCGGGTTTACCCCACAGTACCCTATCTATCATGCAGCAGTATACATTTTCTTGGCAATGCGCACGAAAAGAATCGGGATCCAGAAGGAAGATGAAGGTGTCCACGTCCAGTAGTCGAATGAGAAGAGTACTACTTGTTCAGTAGAATATCCTTGACTTCCTGCATAACACTGGAGAGTAAAGAAGGATGAGCGCATTTCCCATCCAGCTGCACTTGTCCGTCCTGAAGCAACCAATGACTGACTACCACCTTGAGGCAGGATTACATAACAAAGGAGGACTGTGAGAGTATAAGCGCCAATAACGGGGGGGGGGGGGGGGGGGGGCGCCCCTTCCTGCTACTTTCACGACACCGGGAAAATCTGCGCACCAGTCCGAAGCGTACCTGTAGCTTGAGTAGGAGACAAATGGATTGAGCCTGTATAGTCTGCGTGTACAAGGAAGCAGTGGAAGCAACCTGTTCAACAACTGAAAACACACACAACAGCTGCTCACTGACCAGACCAGACAGAAGGTGTCTTTCTGTCTTACTACTGCTCAGACAGAGACAGAGAGAGAGTTCGCTAAGGAACTTTGCCCGTGTTGCGCGTTCTCTTTCAGAATAGGAGTACGCGAAGCATGGACAGAAATCCGCATGTCTTTCTATATTCTACGCAACACACACGACTTGAATTTCATAGCGAACTCTTATTCACGAGTTGCAGTAAAAGAAAGTACTGGGTCCCTCTGATTAACCGTGATTTTCAGTGCAAATTTTGATCGGCGTCAGCGGTTCGATTGCCGTCGAGTAGGAAGCTGGGAAGAAAAAGAAGGCGAGCAACAACGTCTACCGATCCGCCGACGCCGATCAAAATTTGCACTGAAAATCACGGCTAATCAGAGGGGTCAGCTCGCGACCCAGTACTGTCTTCTACTGCAACTCGTGAATACTCGAATTCATCTATACTGGAAGGAAAGGTGGTGCACGCACGCCAGCTGGTGCATCCATCAACATTGTGCATGTCGCATGTCTCCGAGTGCGTGACGCCGCGTCGGCAGCACAAAATAGACTTACTACTGCTGGCCATCAACACAAAAGTAAATGAAAGAAAGAAAACGTCCCCGTCCCGTCTCTACCTGTGAAATGTGCCCAGAAGCAAATTTTGCTGAGAATCTTTTCCAGCGAGTCCTTGCACTGGAATTTCGCCGTTTCTTTGGCAGTCAAGTCACCACCGCCGAGAATCTCCGTAAACGCATCTCTATAAAACAACAACGTCGTCACCTCACCACATTCGTAAGTAGTCGTGTAAAATCGGTCCCCGAATAGAGACTGTATGAAGAGCCATTGTACAGTAAAGGCTAGCGCATATTTTCTACTTGAGCTTGGGATTCTGAGTGACCCCTCCTTCTCTCATAAAAATGCAAAGGCAAGGGGCCAGCTCGAAAATCACAAGCGCAAGTTGCGAATAACAGACAGGATCGGCGGTCACCGATTCGCTTTTCTTTACAGTATACACAGAGCTATAGTCTGGCCACAAAGAGCTTGCCAACAAGGGACTCAAGTCGTCCAGCGTAGTTTGCGAGTACTTCTGCTAAATAGGAGTACACGAAGCACGGACAGAAATCCGCATTTGCCAATCATCTATTTTACGCAACGCGCTTTGAATGCCATGGCAAACTCTTGCTGGCCAGACTATAGCAGGTTGGTTTAACCTTCCGACGGTGGCGGGAATGGTGAAAGCGACGCATGGGAAACGCAGATGAAAGTCCAACTTCTCCGGCACCACTCCACTCTCTGTCTACAACACCCGCAGGCGCCTACACACTCCACAAAGCATAAGCGGGGGGGGGGGGGCTGGTACCTGTCGGAGGTAGGTGAGTGTTCCTCGGAGTTTCTGCGGCGTCCCGACTTCCTGGACGCAGAAGCGGAGGAGGGTCTCGTGTGAGGCGGAGGGGGGCAGCAGCTGGACCCCCGACTGGGCCGCCGGGTCCGGGTCTCGCAGGAGCCGGGCGTTCAGGGAGTCCAGCACGTCCAACTCCAGCGCCCGTAGGCCCTCCGACCCACACTTGTTCTCCATCCACACCCCCACCGAGATCCCCTGCGCGTCCGCCGTACTCACTCGCGTCTCGTACGTCTACACACCCAAAGCCACATCCGCCAATACTACAGAGTAGCAGCTGAATATTCCTCCCAGTACATTTGCTACGAGTGCACGCATCCAAAGAGCGTCCAGCACGAGTCTCCTCTATTTGGCGGACAGGAGGCGGATACGTACCGTATTTACCTGTGCATAGCCCCCCCCCCCCCCCTAAGCATCGCCCCCCCCCCCCCCCCTATGCATAGCCCCATATTGGCAAAACATAAAAAATGCCCTATGCCTAGCCCCCCCCCCCCCCCGCTGCATAGCCCCATTATGTCCTGTACAGTACCTGAACCTACCTACATAAGCTGGTCATAAGCTACCCATAGCCACTCCCACACCAAGCTAAGGTGCCTATAAGCCTGCTTGGGGGTGTATTGTGCTAGAATAACCCTGTTTTGACCTCAATTATGCCCTAAAACACGTGCTTTTGACCTAAAAATATGCCTCTGCGCACCTCTCAAAAACATAAAAAATGCCCTATGCATATCCCCCCCCCCCCTATGCATAGCCCCCCCCCTTTGCATAGCCCCATATAGGACCTCTCAATTTTTGCATAGCCCCATGGGGCTATGCATATGGGGCTATGCATAGGTAAATACGGTAATGTAACGGTACTGACTTACCAGTTTCAAATGACTATTTTCTGCCAACAACTGATATGCAGACATTTCCTAAACAACAAATCTCATCACATCATAATAACGTACAGTCGTTACCAAGCACTCGTTACCAGTCGTTACAGTCGTTTTAACTGGCTACTTACATGTTAACTCTTCTGCGTATTGAGTATCCATCTACGTGCATTGCTGTTTTATCTTGAATGTTCATATGTTATGCACGCGGAACAGAAACTTTGCTTGCTTGCTATCGATTCCTTGAACTCTCCTCTTTCAAATGAGCTACTATGTTCGTCACTTGCTGAAGCGGCAAGTTCAGAAAAGCTTAGGTGTCCGGGTTTACCCCATAGTACCCTACGCGTGCGTATGGCAGAACCTGGGTGGTCGCTCTGGCTTTAGTGTGTCTAGATGGGTAAGCCGGCGCTCAACTTGCGACCACTCAGAGTCGGCCGGCTGGCACGGAGAGTAGGCTAGCTGGCGTGTCCGACTCACTGGAGGGAGGGGTGTGGTGGGTCTGTGGGGGGTGGAGCAGGAGGAGCTGTTCTGCTTCTGGCTGGGAGTGCACAGGCCACTCGCCACCTCGTACTCCGTCCGATCCCGATCCACCCTCAGCTGCTCTCCCCCTGTCTTCTTCTGCTTCCTCGTCTTCTTCTCTCCCTTCTTCCACTTCTACACACACACACCTTCTCCACCCCTTGCTACTACAGGGTGTATCAGAATAAACTCACCGGGTGTTTGTGCTTATATCTCCACAACGGAGTGTCATATTCGAATGCGGTTTTTTGCGTTGAATAGCCAAGGCTTCAACGTTGATGCAGCCAAAATTTCAACTTTCTAGGCCAACAGGAAGCGGTTCAAACAGCTCGATTTGCACAGCGTCAATTTTCACACATTTTTGCAGGCGGCCAGTTACAGATCGGCTCCAGTTTTTCTCTCCCCAGTTTACCTAACCCAGTTCTCTCCTCAGTTTTCCTTCCGCAGTTTTCCTCTCCCCCAGTTTTTATCTAGAGCACAAGTTTCGATAGTTTTTCCACCTGCGTGCCACTTCTCTTGCAGATTCAAACTTGGCAAACAGTGTTATAGCCAAAATTCGGTCATCCAGGCTTTTCCTTGGGACGCTGAAGCATGGTGATCAAACTGACGTCTAACTTTGACAAGACTGCTCAAAAATGCATAAAAGTTAGCGTGGAATGGTGAACAGAATTGAAAGAGCGAGAAAAAAAGCGAAAATGCACATCCGTTGCCCCGCCTCAGTGCCCTGCCTCCGTTTTGCGCCAAAAAGGTGCCGCAACTTTGACCGCTTACAGCGCCGTGACAACACAACCTAGGAAGCTAAAATTTTGGCTGCACCAACGTTGAAGCCTTGGCTATTCAACGCAAAAAAACCGCATTCGAATATGACACTCCGTTGTGAAGATATAAGCACAAACACCCGGTGAGTTTATTCTGATACACCCTGTATTGTTGGTCGAACAGTAAACGATAATACGAGGGACTGTTCTCAACACTGCCTGCTGCCCGATTTATAGCTGCAGTTCTAATAACGGTTAGCACTCTGGACAATATTCTGCAATCCTGCAACACGATTGCGCTCAGCTTAGGTTACGTAGTACTTCCCTACACTTAGCTCTATGTATACATACCTACGTACACAATATCGTACAGAATACGTACATACAGGAACGGCAAACGGACAGGCGGCAGGAGGTCCGACGACCGCCAACGAGTTCCACACGCAGCTTCACCGGCGACCACGGCAAGACGGAAAGCTAACCGAAACGTAGTGCGAAGCAAAGCCGTCGTGGAGTGCGCAGAGTACAGTAACCAACGGACACAGAAAGAAGAGCGGAGCAAACAAACAGTTGCAATCACCCCACCGCTCACCACATAGGTTACTCTTCTTCTGACCAAGAAACAAGACCAAACAATCCAACAAGCGATAGATACGATAAGTGTAACAAGAACAAGACTGGTTTGTTGTACCTACCTACTGTGCATATGTGTCACAAACGTTGATCACCACCTAAAACGCTAGTAGGGTAGATTTAGGATTATCGGAATATATACGAACGAACGCTACCGCAGCCAATGCCCCTTGTGTGTCGCAACACGACAGTTGCTTCGCGACTCGAACCAAAAGCCAAAAGACACTGGCGGCGCGGATTTGCATTAGGCTGGCCTATATCTTACATAGGCATAGTTTACAAACGCTGCAGCTAAAAAATCGGGCGGAAGGTGGAGAAAAGCCCATCGCACTATCGATCGAATACTGCAGTGCAGTCTCTCTGCTGTGCATGCACATACATACAGTACGAGTAGGCTAGGTGGGCAAGCTGTTCTGCTTGTGTCTGGCTACCTTTTTCTTGGCAGGGCGCTCCTGCGTAGTGGCGGTGATGGTGGTGGTCGGAGCTGCCTCCGCGGAGAGCCAGAGCTGCATGTGGTCGCCCTCCTTGCTCTCTTCTTTGGCGCCCTGCTTCTTCTTGCGCCGCTTCGTCTGTTTCTGCTGCTGCTCCCCAGGGGGCGGGGTGGCGGGGGAGACTATGCGGTGGGCTCTGACCGGGAGGCGCTCGTCCTCTCGCAGCGGCTCGTCCAGGTCCATGTCCAGCTGGCCGCCGCCGCCGTTGGCCAGCTCCTTGAATGAATGCATTGCTTTATCCGCATGTATTCACCATATGCAATAGGAGCAGTACTTGGTCGCGAGGTGACCCCTCTGTTTGTTTCTTTCCGCGCCGACCTTCGCGCCGACTACCGATCAAAAATTGCACTGAAAATTCAGGTTACTTCAAAGGGGTCACCTCGCGACCAAGCACTGCTCTTATTGCATACGATAAATAAACATGGATACAACCGGCAAAGGAACGACACGACACGGATGAAGTACAGGTAGGTTACTGTAGGATACACAGCAGAGTATTGTGTAAAGAGCAACAGTTACTGCATTCGTCATTGCCTTCTCCTCCTCTTCGTCCGTGGACTGGGCGCCCTCCGGCATCTCCCCGGGCCCCCGGTTGACTGCGTGCTCCTCCTCCCCCCTCTCCTGCTCTCCCTCCCCCTCCCCCTCTTCTTCCTCCTCTGTGGAGGAGGAGACGGTCTTCTTCTTCCGACGCCTCCTCGTCTTCTGCTTCTGCTTCTTCGCCTTCTTCCACGACAGAGTCGACTCCTGCTGCTGCAGATATCGATCCAGCCCCACCATCCCTGCAACATCCCCTCTACTAACATACCTACACACTCTATTTTTGGGTGTATAGCCCCATTAAAATTGAGAGGTCCAATGGCGGGGGGGGGGGGTTATACACTAGGGGGATATACAAAATTTGTGTTTGTGAGAGGTGTGCAGAGGCATGGTTTTTAGACCAAAAGTACGTGTTTTAGGGCATAATCGTGGGTTATTCTAGTACAAGACATGCTCAGTTTAGCTTATAGGCATGGTGCAGGAGTAGCTATAGCTACTGTAGCTTACGACCAGCTTACATAGGTAGGCTAGGTACCTTACACTGCATGGGGTTATACAGGGAGGGGGATACTGTAGTATACACAGGACAAAATTTATGTTTTGCCAATCCAAAATGGATGGACCCAGTCCTGCGTTCTGCCACTAGCTGTGATGGGTCCCGTAACGAATGCGTAAAAGATTACGGTAACGACGAAGCGCGCAGCGTTTTGTTTCTTCTGTTCTTCGTTTCTTGTTCTGCTCGCTGCGCGCTTCGTCGCTACCGTACTCTTGCAGACGCATTCGTGGCGGAACCCATCACAGCTAGTGGCAGAATGCGAGACTGGGTCCAAAATGGATGGGGTTAGTAACACTGGGGGGGGGGGGATGTACAATAGGGGGATATACACCCAAAAATACGTGCTGTTGTATCTATCAACTGGAGAAGGTAGACACCGATAACAAGCAACTCGTCCGGCTGTAACTCTTTATGTTCAAGTGGAAGCATGGTTGAAGTAGGTACCGGGTATTTCCAAGGGCGACTGCAGATCGATGGAAGGATAGTGGGATTCGGGCAAGTCCTGAGACGCGGGCTGCTTCCGCAGCTTCACCCTTCCTCCTTCCGCCGCCTTCAGATAGTGCGGATTCGCCTCGTACTCAGCCAACCGCTGCTCTTTCATCTGTACAACACACGCACATCAATCAGGCAGTCTGCATACTACACTGTACTGTACGTACATGCTCATTTTGTTTCCTTTTACATTGTCACACTTACAAAATAACTATGTACTGTACAACTACTGCAAACATGCTCGTGTACTGGTTCAAATGTCTATATGCAGATAAATTTCAGCTAAATCTGCCCCCCGTGCTATTTAGCATTTTCCGTTTATAAAAAAGCCACCAGTGTGCTGTGCTGTGCGTGTGTCTGTCTGTCTACCTTCTTGAGTTCCTTGGTTGTGGGTTCCGGCTTCCTCTGCCTCTCCTCTTCCAATCCTCCAGCACTGACTCTTTTGTTTACTAGCTGTAGACTGGTGGGTACAGTCGGAGACTCCACTTCTTCCTCACTGCTCGAACTCTGCGGCGGCTCATTGATCCATGCATCCAAGTCCAAACTTAACACACACACACACATATTTGTACACGCGTTGTCTGTCCGTGTGCCCGTGCCCGTTACGCCTATCCTGCTCCTCTTTCATTTATCCTATCTGTTGTTTCTCTTGCATTACTGTCGATTTGGATATTCATTGCACAAGGCTGACGCCGTTGTGCGTTCAAATAAACTGCAGCTGTCAAATCGGGCGAAGGGACGAGAAAGCCCGTAGCCTCCAATCGAGTAAGACCAATAGTCTGGCCCGCCAGAAAGAGTCAGCTGTGGAACCCAACTCAAGTCGTATTGCGTAAAATAGAAGGACGGAAACTGCGCTGGAGGAGCTAGGAGCGAACTCTTTCTCTGGCCACAGCCAATAGTGAAGGCAGACGAGAATGCTGTCTTACCCGTCGGGAACGGGGACTTTGCGTTGTGCTTTCTGTGCCACAGGATTCAGTTCTCCTTGGTAGAGGCGGCTGACGTCATCCGACACCCGCTCCCCCTCGTTCTTATGCAGTCTGTCCACTTCCTTCATCAGCTCGATCAGCGAACACGCCTGACACACACACACCACACCACATGGCGCGTTTACCAGGCGTCCGTCCGTCAAATCCGTAACGGACATATCTAGGAGTACATGGCACACCGCAAACAACCGTGTACTCCTAGATACGTTTTACGGACGGACGGACGTCTGGTGAACGCGCCAACACACGCTCGAGTTTCTATTTTGGGTCGCGGTCGCAAGCTTCAGCGTTTTAATCCGGCAGCTTCGTCGACGTCCGTTGGTCATCAGGGAGCTCCATTTCCTTTCTCCTAGCAGTAATCCAAACGCTGTCCGTTGACTAAATCAAAAAACGCCAACGAGACCGCCGAAGCAGCCATCTTGCGGCGCCCAAAATAATCACTCAAATAGTGCGTACGTATTATTTCGGTATTCCTGTTCTACTAACACGTGTACACATACACACTACACAACACACACGTTAGTACTATTAGTAGTCCCTCCAGTCAAAACCCAAATTGGCAACAAACGCCCCGTCATCCCTACTAGCACTACACACACATCATAGTGTGCTACATTGATTACATACTGTACGTGATGGCGAATTGAATTCACGGTGAGCTTGAATATCGAGTTTCCATCGCTCACACGTGCGAAATCTACGTGTACTAAGGTGAATGCAGCCTTGTCCGTCTGTCCCTCCCCATGGTGACGCATACACACAGCGCAGAGCGTAGGGTACTATGGGGTAAACCCGCCCATGGGGGCAAATCCGCCCACCTATGGCGCTTTTACCCCCATTCAAAACATGGCTTTCGAAAATGTATCTTGGGAAACTTCTGCCTCTGTTTCTTTCTTCCTAGCCATAACTTGACAACCTACTATAGGCCTGATGGGGGTAAAAGCGCCATAGGTGGGCGGGTTTAGCCCATAGTGAGCAGGGAAGGGAAGGCGTGTTTTACCCTCTCCTGGGCCTCCAGGTGGTCGGTCTGTTGGAACTGGGGCAGTTTTGAGAGGATGAGGTTGTCTAGGGAGTAGACGCGGTCCCAGTCGCCCTCCTTCTCGGCCTCCTCCAGCTGGACGGCGTAGAGCTTGCCCATGTTCTGGATGAAGCTGGACTGGATGTGTCCCGGCATCACACTCACCTTCGTCCGCAGCATCCACTCCAGACACGACTGCGCGTCCCGCAAGTGCCTAAACAACACGACACAACGCGGCCCTGTCTAGGCCTCTCAGCCTCAGCTTATCCACCATACGCAGTAAGGCGATTGGGTTGGTCGATAGCGAAATTAGTGAGTTTGGATCGGTGTCTGCAGGGTCTCGACTTTGTTCAATCTTTTGGAAGCGTGCAAAGGAGCGAGTGAAATGAAGAATTGACACGAAATGACGTCGACGACCCCGCAGACACCGATCCAAAGTTTCACTAAATGCCGCGGGGTCGCTATCGACCAACCCAATCGCCTTACCGCATGTGGTGGATAGGAGTGTGGGGTTTGAAGGGGCTTACTCTGAGTACTCTCCGCAGATCCAGGAGGCGGCGAGAAGGACTTCTGAGATGTTGCTGCGCTGGTGTGCGGAGCCTGCGAGGAGGAGGGGGGCGTTCTGGACCAGCAGCGCCATCTGGCCCACGGCGAAGTGCCGGATGCTCTGGACGCGCACCGCCACGTCCAGCATCTGCTGCGCGATCAGCCACCCGTGCCGCGTTCCCTCCACCTTCGTCAGCTCCACCAGCACCGACACGTACCTACACACTCACTCACTGGGGCGCTACTCACGGGGAATTACCCATAAGCATGCGATGAAGCATAGGGAGGCCGGTGAATTCACCGGGAGTTTAAAACTCACCACGTGAGAAAAACTTTGTCCTTGGGAGCAAGTGAGAATGCTCTACACGAAACATATTACTCGAAGTTCAAACTCACCGTGAATTCACCGTGAGTTTGCTCACCACGTGTGTAGCGCGCTACTCACTGGGGCGCTTCAGACGCCAACTCCGAATTCGCTCCGAGTTCGGAATGACTTCGTTTTGAACGGAAAAACGAACGACAATTACTCGTCCGTCTTCGAAGTACAAACTGTCCTATTCACACGTACGTTTGGAAAAAAGGAGCGAGTTCGAAGCGAACTCGGAGATTTTACATACTGTAAAGCTAGAAATTTTCGGACTTCGGACAGAGCAATCTCTGTCCGAAATTTAAGTTGTCCGAATTTTTATATGTACCTAGTAGGCCTACAGTGTATGTAATGTACTCATGTACGTACATAATGCATTTTGCATGCACACAGTAGAGGCTCCGTATTAGTACATGCTGTATAGTACTCGGTACACTACACTACTGTAATGATTCGTGTATAACCCCATGGGGGTGTCAAAAAATTAGTGGCCAATTTGGGGGGGTTATATACGAGAGGGGGTTATACACGAAGGGGGGTTATACACGAGTACATCTATCAAAAGTGGGGTTTAGAGCCTATTATTTTTCCGCGTCAGTAATTTAGGCTTGTTTGTACTCTTCATGACATGGCAGATGCTTCAAAATTGCCTGACAAGACAATTACAGCCTCTGTTTTAGCTAGAAAACGCTAAAAAACACCTCTCCATGCTAGCAAAACCTTCAATTTCTACCGATTTTTGCATGCTTCGTGTATAACCCCCCTGGGGTATAACGTGTATAACCGTGTATAACCCCCCTGGGGTTATACACGAGTGCAATTGACGTTAGTCGCCGATTTGGGGGGGTTATATACGAGGGGGGGTTATACACGAAGGGGGGTTATACACGAGTCATTACAGTACATAAGTACTGTGCCACGACCATTCTGACCGAATTTCTGTTATGTATGCCTATGTACTCATGTATGCATTTTGCATGCACACAGTAGCGTATATAGTACTCGGTACAGTACATATATGTACTACCTATGTCATGACCACCCTTTGCCTTTGTAAATGCACAACAGCCAGAGCATTGCGTCCGAAAATTAGGTTGTCCGAAACCAGTTACCCCCTGCTGTCCGAAATTTAAGTGCGTCCGAAAATTTCTAGCTTTACAGTATTGAAGCATAGCCGCCAGGGCTGAAGCGCACCACTGAACAAAGGCGGCGCATAGCATAGGGTTAGGGAGGGGGAGGGGGACTGACCATTCGAAGTTGGCGATGTACTGGTAGTTGTTGTTGGAGCAGATGTGTAGGATGCGGGCGAGCAGCTCGTCCCTGTAGTTGCTGCCCTCCGCCGCCTCCACATGCTCCATCAGCTTCTTCACTATCTCCATTATGTTGCGCTTGCTCACCATCCCGTAGATCAGACCCAGAGCTCGCAGGCGAATACTCTCGTCCTTGTCATCTGCACACAAGCAGCCCCATATTCACACATGCGATGATAGAGGTCTGCATACACTGGGAGACATACAGTACTACATTATCATTGGGGGAGGGGGCGGGGAATACACGGCATGGTCGAAGTTTTATGTTTGGCCAGTATGGAAATGGATGATCCACCATATGCAGTAAGGCAATTGGGTTGGTCGATGACGACTCCGCGGCATTTAGTGAAAGTTTGGATCGGTGTCTGCGGGGTCGTCGACCTTGTTCAATCATTTGGAAGCGTCAAAGGAGCGAGTGAAAAGAGAAGAATTGACAACAAATGACGTCGACGACCTCGCTCACAGGCACCGATTCAAACTTTCACTAAATGCCGCGGGGTCGCCATCGACCAATCCAATTGCCTTACTGTATGTGATGGATACACTTGGAAATACACATACAATACATTGGGACCAGAGTCGGTTACTGAACCCGTGGACTTATGGAGCACAACGGCGAGTAATGCACTATGACAGGGAGTGAGCAGGAATTACCTAAGCATGCGAGCACGATGTCTTTGTGAGCTTGCACAGCTTTGGGATGAGTCTGTAGAATGCGACCCATGGCGAGTAAACCCAGATACTTGAGGTTCTGGTCCGCGTCCTCGATCAGAATTCCCAGCTTCGACACGCACAGCTGTAAACAACACTACTCAACACTCACCAGAGTACTGAGAGTTCGTTCGCAACGGAACTTATAGTCGCCGCCAAAATTTCTTGCCGCACAGCAAAAATATCTAAGGATCAAGCCAACGTAGAGCAAAGCGGTCATACTGAATTTCGTACATAATAACACATAATGAATTCTAGTTTTTCGTACATAATGAATTTGCGATATCTCGACACAAAGGGCACGTAGACGCATGCGGTTTTTTATTTTCAATGCGGCTGAAACTTATCGACAGATTTTTGACTGCTTTGCTCTACGTTGGCTAGATCCGGAGATAGTTGTACTGTGTGGCAAGAAATTTTGGCGGCGACTATAGTTGGGAGTACGTGAAGTGAACCACAGCAGAAATCCGCCTAAGTTTCAAAGCGAACTCTGGCTGAATCAACACGTAGGGTACTGTGGGGTAAACCAGACACGGGGGTAAACCCGGACACCTGGCATATCTCAGCAGCCATACGACCGATATTGAGACAAGTATTCTACCAATCGATTCCTTGAACTCTCCTCTTTCAAATGAGCTACCATGTTCATCGTTTGTCTGAAGCGGCAAGTACAGAAAAGCTTAGGTGTCCGGGTTTACCCCGTATCCGGGTTTACCCCACAGTACCCTACTTATGGCCTAGCATAGAGCACTTGTACCTGAATACTGGCCGAATGATCACCGGGCGCCCCGGAAGACACGGATATCAGCACTGCAACAATACACATGCAACAAGGCAGAGCAAAGCTTGCCACCAAACAGACGTGCTCATTTCCCCTGCCTGAGTGGTGGTAACCCTGTGCACTATTATTGTCTCTGCTTACCTGCTATCACAGTATTGATGCATTCATAGAGAAGCGACATTGCGGAAGTGCTACAACAACAACAACAACAAAGGTGCGAGTATCAATCGATAGCACACAGGCTGCGACCATGGGAAGGAAAGGAGTGCCCGCCTGCCTGGCTACCTGTTGATGAGATTGGTGAGTGGCTCGAGTAATTTCTTGCCAAGCCTCGGTTCCAATGGAACCAACGCAGCAAACTGAAAACACACAAGCACCCACTGCACACGCACACGATATGCAGTTTACTTTTTACTTGCCCATGCCATGGCATGGAAGTAAGCTTCCCTTTTTGTCGGGACACATTCAGGAATAATCATACGAGGGCGAGAAAATGACGACGAGCACGCAAGAAGTCTGTGCGCAAAAAATTCAATAGCGTGCCCGTGCACAAGTACATAGTACTTTGAAAGGTACTAAACTGCCCTTACACAGAACAGTTCAGTCCAGTAATGTACTGTACACACTACTGCATTATTATATATGGAGGGTAGGATGCTGTCCTCAAGAGGAGCTATTTTCGCCATTCCGTGACCACAATGTCGCTCGCTTGAAAATAAGGTCCTTCTCCTTTAGCTAGCGTACTGATGCGGCCGTACTGATTTGTAAGGGTCTGCTCTGCACAACTTATTATAATGGTACGCTACAGAAGTGAACTCCGAATTCGGAGCGCTGACTATGCTTCAACATGTAAAATCTCCCAGTTCGCACCGAACACGCTTCGCTGTCTGCATTCGGGGGACGTGTGAACAAGAAACTTTCGTTTCGGCCCAAACCGAACTCGGTCCGAACTCGCTCGGAGCTCGTGTATATAGCGGGCCACTAGTTTATCTTACATCCTAAGAGCACCCGACCTAGTAGCTAAGAGCATTACCTACCAGCTTGATGATCTTGATCAGCATCCAATTGTTGCTGGAGTTGGTCATAAGTTTGAAGAAGAGAGGCGCCAAACTGAGATAATTTTTCGGATGCTTTCTGGCCAGTTCACAGATAACATTCACAGCAGCTGATTGCACGCCTACTCACACACATACAATCACAGTAGTGCTAGCCGGCCGAAGACCACTCATCAGACAAGACAGTCGCTGCATAAGCTACATAAGCATAACATAGTGAGGATCCGGCTCCACACTCCGCACAACCCCTCGCTTACACAACTACAGGGTGTTTGTGTTTTCTCCTATACGATTTTGACTGCCAATTCCACACATAACATGTGTTCTCTACTGGCGCTGTACCTACACACGCAGTAGTTTCACGTCTCACCAGGATCTGGGTCCTCTAGTTTCTCCTTGAGCCTGGGAAAAGTCGGTCTCAGCGCATCTGGATATTTCAGAAAGATCTTGTAGAGCAGAAGAATAGCTCGCTTCCGAATATACGGACGACTAGAGCTCAACTGCAAGCACACAGAGCACAGTAAAATCCAGCCCCTGCCCATAACTAACTGGCCTCATACAGCTACGCCCAGTAATACTGCATTCGTTCACACGTTGGTGTTTAGAAAAATTGTTAGACAAAGGGGAGAGTAAGGTACTGTGGGGTAAACCCGGAGACCTTAGCTTTTCTGAACTTGGCGCCTCAGCAAATGATGAACATGGTAGCTCATATGAAAGAGGAGAGTTCAAGGATCGATTGGTAGAATAGTACTTATGTCTCGATCGGTCGAATGGTTGCTGAGATATACTGGGTGTTCGAGTTTACCCCACAGTACCCTATGTACCAGAGTGAGGACGTCGTTGGCGAGATCTCTGGCCAAGTCCACAGTGATGAAACAGCTGAGGCCTCCCAGTGCTGTGCCCGCCTCGTACACATTCGTGCTGTTCAGATCTTTGCGTATCATGTTCGTGGTGAGCATCAGCACATCTGTGCGATCGTGGAAGCACTGAGATGCCGCCAGATAACCACAGCGTTTCTCCGTGAATTTCGTCGAAGACATCACTTCGATTATGTTGAACGCCGCCCAACTTATATCGTAGCCCAGCATTTGAAGCTGTAACCAAACGACTGCACTCATCAAATGCCATCGTGCATACGTACAACCAAGGGCTTGCAGTAAAAGGACTATCCGCTATGAAGAAAAATCCGTAAACGAAGTTGCCGACAAATTATGCTACATTTAGCCGAGCGACAGCGAAACAGGGTGAAGCCGTGGGTCGGGGGTCCCATACAAACAATAACTCGAAATCGATCAGAGATTTTCGGGACAAAAAAATTTTTCCAAAAATGACGTCATTTTCCAGAGAACCAGGCCGTTTTCGGCCGAAGAGGCCAAAAAAGGGCAAATCCAGCATCTTCAGGGGCCTATATTGACAACGACGTTGCGGCAGAAAGTTGCCGCCATAGTGAAACCTACCCGGAAGGATCCCTCGTTCACCACATACCACTGGCAGACCGCTAGTTAAGGCCTAACACAGTTATTGAACCATATCTTTTCTTTATCAAAAAAATTCACCAACCTTAAATTTATTGTTCCTTTGATATCAGACCACCATTAATGCGTCTGATAAGCTGATTCGAATATGCCACTGGCGTCTGCAAAATTTGCATTATTTACGGAGTTACGGCCCTCCAAAGTGGCCCTACTTTAAAAATGCGATTTTTAGCGTTCCTAAATTAGAAGGGGTTAAATTTTTAAAAACATTTTCTGACCTAATTTTATGCGTAGAATCGAATTTGACCTTGATTTTTCAATTTTCCACATTTAAGGCCTTATTTTTGCATTTTCTGCTTTTTCAGATTTCAAATGTGAAAAATAAGGCCTTAAATGTGGGAAAATTGAAAAATAATTAAATTCGGATTTACGCATAAAATTAGGTCAGAAAATGTTGTTTAAAAATTTAACCCCTTATGAATTTAGAAACGCTAAAAATCGCGATTTGGAAAGTGGGTGGAGGGCCGTAACTCCTAAATTATGCAAATTTTGCAGACGCCATGGATATGGAATAGCTTGATAGACGATCAATGGTGGTTGATAAAGGAACAATAAATTTAAGGTTGGTGAATTTTTTGATAAAGAAAAGATATGGCAATAATCGTAGGCTTAAAGACGAAAAAGGGCTGAACAATTTTATTGCTGATACCTGATCCCTTAATCGGGCTCGGCGATTGATTGGTACACTTTTATGAAATTCGATACCTCTGTGTGAGATATAGGCCTCTGAAGTTTCGCTGCCCCCTAATTTCTAAGGTTAGCCACAGGATGATGGAATGGACTTTTTCAAAATTTCTTTTGCAAACTATATCAGCGAAATATGTAGTTTACATGGTGCCATTTTTATGCAAATTTTGGCTTCTGGAGGAGCTATCACATTTGAAAAATGCATAATATAGGCAGGAAGGAAAAATTTCTCAAATCAGCTCATCTTCACAGGATAGGGAGTTTTTTACGCTGAATCGAATGAGGCAACTCACAGTACGCTAAAGTTAACCCTTCGCGAGTTATAACGCAAAAAATGTAAAAAAATTACTTATAAAACTGCACTATTTTGCATTTTACCATGTGAATTAGGCAGTAATCATGATATACTAGTAAATGATTGATAGAGCATCTCAGACATATCAAAATGGACTGACGGTATGAAAAAACGTGAAGAAGCTATTTCCTAAAAGGCACTAACTTTCACATTTTATGCGTAACTCGCGAAGGGTAACTTTAGCGCACTGTGAGTGCTCATTCGATTCAGCGAAAAAACTCCCTATACCTGTGAAGATGAGCTGATTTGAGAAAATTTTTTCTTCCTGCCTGATTATGCATTTTTCAAATGTTAATAGCTCATCCAGAAGCATAAATTTGCATAAAAATGGACCATGGAAACTACATATTTCGCTGATATAGTTTGCAAAAAGAAATTTTGAAAAAGTCATTCCATCATCCTGGGCTAACCTTAAAATTAGGGGGACAGCGAAACTCAGAGGCTATATCTCAGCACAGAGGATCGAATAAATTTGATAAAAGTGGTACCAATGAATCGCGAGCGTAAGGGATACATGGTATCAGCAATAAAATGTAGCCCTTTTTCGGTCTTTAATAGAGGTTGGATGGGTGAAGAGGGAACTTTGCGGGTAGGTCCTTGGCGGCAACTTCTGCCGCAAGCTGTCGAATATAGGCCTGAAGATGCTGATTTCCCTTTTTTGGCTCTTCGCGAAAACGGCTGGCCTGAAAATGACGTATTTTTAAAAATTTTTTTGCCGAAAATCCTGATCGTCGAGTATTGTTTGTATGGCCCGACCACGGCTCACCCTGTCGCTTCGCCGAGTAATTATAATTCTCTCGTTTACGGGTTTTTCTTCATAGCGGATAGTCCTTTTACTGCAAGCCCTTGGTACAACTACTAGTTCCTTACATAGTTCAGCTTGTCGACAGCAATCTTTTTGACAGAAATGTTCTCCTGCTTCAGCTCCTGCTTAATTTCCTCCATGCACTGAGCGATATACTTGGCCTACATACAACACAAACACTGCATATTTCAACAAGAACAACACAAAGCGCTCGCTGCCCGTTCGCACTATTTATTACCTCATTGTCCTTGTTATTTCTGATTCCGCGTATCATGTCTTGCAGGTTCTTGTCGAACATCCTCTCCAGATTTCCTTTCACTTTCTTCAATGACATATTCGCCATATTTTCAAGAGATTTGCGGTGACGTCTCAAGTTCCTTCTTGTGTGTGTGTGGTCACTCTTCTTTTCTTTTATAAAGTCCACCGACATGCGGGCGGTGATTAGGTGTGCCGTATTTGCGCCATTTTGAAACGGCGCGTTCCATTCCATGTTCTGCACGTTAGAAATCCGGGTAATTAATATTTAACGCCCCGACGCCCCGACGCCCCAGTACAAACTTAACGCCCCCACGCCCCAGTACAAATCTTTGTCCATGGCCTAATTCTAAACCACACAGGCACACAGGGTCACCACAACGCAAGAAGTATAGAGGCTTCAACTAGAGGAAACCCAGCACTGCATATGGAAAATACGAAAGTGGGCTAAATTTTCACAATATGCTTGTCAAAAACAATAGAATTATTTCAGTTGTTTTTGACTTCTTGATTTTCAGATGTAGGGTAACATGGGGTAAACCCGCCCCCCTAAGCAGTTCTCTGGAACCAATGGCTGAACCAAAACGAAATCACATGGCACAATATACGTGGTTAGGCCTTAATTAAACGTGCCAATTACAACTCTACTGCTGAGCATCTTTAGAGAGTTATGGCCAATTTTAGCTGTCGCTAAAACGCAATCCCTGGGGGGTAAACCCGCCCACCTAAGATTTAGGCCATGTTCAGCCTGACCAAGCCATATTTTTATGGCCGTTTTTTTCAAGATGGAAGCCAAGTTTATTGCCAACGTCCAGTAATTGTAAAAATTAAAATTAAAAATTTTCTTTCTGAAATGTGAAGGGTATGAATGATAGTGACAGCTGATTTCTTAGTACTGGGGGTAAACCCGCCCACCCATGATTTTTGATTTGAGGCTGCCCAGGCTATTTTTTATCATTCTGGCATGTTAGAAAAAAAGCAGAAGCAATTAGCATGAACAGCAGCTACCAATTAGCCAGCTAGATAGTTTAGTTTGGTAATAAATGCTGTAAATAGGCCTACTTTGCTGTCTGCTAACTTTTCAGTACTGGGGGTAAACCCGCCCACCCATGGAATTTTTAAAAATTTTCAAAAACGTCTCCTTACCTTGTGAAATCATATGAAAATATTGTAAAATTAGCTGAACCCACTTTTCTCGTGATTGTAAGCTGATATGACAGCTGTTTAGGATCGCAGTATTATGAGCTGATGAGGTGGGCGGGTTTTCCCTATACTTTAGTACAGGAGTTGGGTGGGCGCATTTACCCCACTAAGTACTGAAATTGTTTTTTGCTATATCTCCAGTACCAGTGGGGCGAATTGGTTGAAACTTCGCCTGGGGGTAGGGTACCATGCCCCTTGCCCCCCACATACCGGGTGTTCATTTATAACATACAGGGTGTTTTTGCGCAACCTCTAAAGTTTGGTCATTTTCGACCTCTTGTTGAAAAAAGTGACCCCGTGAACTTGATGTTTCAGCAAATGACGTGCCAAATAGCTTATTTGAAAGAGGAGAGTTCAAGGAATCGATTGATATCCTACTTGTCTCAATCGGTCGTATGGTTCCTGAGATATGCAGCCCTGAAGGCTTAGGTGGGCGGATTTTCCCATGGGCGGGTTTACCCCATAGTACCCTATAAATCCAGTGCGTGATTATTCAAAAAAATATAAATTCAGTGCACGATTAGTGCGTGATTATTTCAGTGCGTGATTATTAACGTTTGACCCATCAGTGAATTATATAAGTTGCAGCTGCATGTCGCTGCAAGAGTTGGACAAGAGTGGATTTTTATTTGCACATTTTAATCAAAAAAATGCAAACTGGGTTTTTCATGCAATTGGTTATTGTGTTCATTCCTAGGCTAGGCTTAGGCTTAGGTTTAGGCTTATGCTTAGGCTAGCCTAAGCCTAGGCTATGTGTACAGCGTAGCCTAAACCTAAGCCCAAGCCTAAACCTAAGCCTAGCCTAGCAGTGAACACAATACTCAATCTCATGCAAATAATACATTGTTTGCATTTTTTGGTTAAAATGTATGATATAAAATACCACTTGTCCAACTCTCACAGCAAAAAAATGCAGCTGCAACTGATCTAATTCATGGAGAGATACAGTAGACAAACAGCTGGTGAATATAATATTATGAAACACCCTGCAGGATTGACTCACCTTTGATAAAAAAAAATCAGCCCACATATGTAATTTGTATTCTGAGAGATGGTTGTCCTGCCGACATACAGTGGTTTATAGCATTGCGAAGAATAGAAATAATGGTGCTTTGGCTGTCCATGGGGGCGTCAGGTATGGGTTTAGTACTGGGGCGTCGGGGCGGGGGCGTGGGGGCGTAAAATATTAATTACCGAAATCCGTGTCTCCAGCTTTTACAAGAATCACACAAAACAAACCAATGGTTGGTAAAATCGTTACGCACTGTCGTTATACCGCGTTCAGCGCAGTGCACCGTGCTGTGCAGTGCTGGTGGTTTTCTGGACGTCCGTCGCACTCCGAAAGCGATCGCGGGTTCTTTCTGTCTGCACATCAAACCAAGTTTATCCACTAATTTGCGTACCGAATGTACACACGTAACTACTGTACTACAACAACACATGTTTAGCAATTATGTCACCAAACTTACGTACTAACTGTGCATTTTTCTCAACTGTTGTACGAGAATTTTGATCGCAACAACGTGTACGTAGATACTATATGTGTCGTAGCTGGTTCTCAAATTGAGCAAGATTTCAAATCTTGCTAGCTGGATGTTGAATTCCGAAACCAGCTAGCTGGAAATAGAATTCGGTTTCCAGCTAGCTGGTAGTGAAATTTTTGTAAAGTGTATTTTTTATCGACACCTTTAGAGAGCTACGCATGAATATGCGTAAGATTAGCTGGTCCCAATGGCCAAACAAGTACCAAGTATATTAGAGCAAGGCGAGCTCTGAACTTGAATGACTAATAGCCATCTGCTGAGGAAGTTGAGATGAAAATAATGTTCTCGTTGTTTTGGTTGAAGAAGAAGCTGCCTTGTGAACTTGGCTGGCAGCTACTAGCAAAAGCTAGTTTACTGTGGCTGCTAAGTGTTCATTGTGGAACGCAAGTCCTCTTGCATAAAATAGAAAAAACAAATTTCTGTCCCATGCTTACTGTGTTCCTTTTCTGGAAAGTATAGGTGTACATCCAATGTGCCCATCACACATGAGGTCTATACCGAACTGTCTCTGGCCAGACTATTTACGATATGTGGTAACGCGATTGGGTTGGTCGATAGCGACCCCGCGGTATTTAGTGAAAGTTTGAATCTGTGTCTGCAGGGTCGTCGACGTCATTTTGTTGTCAAAATGTCAGGTTCTTCTTTTCACTCGCTTCTTTGACGTCCCAGATGATTGAACAGGGTCGACGACTGCGCAGACACCGATCCAAACTTTCACTAAATACCGCGGGGTCGCTCGCTATCGACCAACCCAATCGCGTTACCGCATATCGTCCATAGCTAAAAAGAATTTCACCCAATAAAACATCTACCAGTCTGAAACGACCTAATATACTCTAAAACAATTCTACTCTGCAAGTGCAACAGCATCTTTGTCACTCAAACGAAGTGCTCACTTGTTGAAATGCCACTCATTATTTATGCCCTTCTTATTGGATGAGATGAAAAAATATTTTTATACCATGCAAAGCAATGCCAGTTTGCTGAGTGTCAAAAAAAGATTACACAAAAACGGGACATATTCGAAGATTTCATTTCCAGCTAGCTCTTGGGCAAATTTTCAATGGATTTCGAAACAAGCTAGCTGGAGATCAAATTTTACAACCAGCTAGCAAGATTTGAAATCTTGCTCCATTTGAGAACCAGCTACGACATGCATGCAAGTGAAAGTGCACTATGATGACAAGAGGTGTTGGTCGGAGATGAAGCGCCTGATCAACTCGCCAGTGTTCGTGTCGAAACCGAGCACTATCAGCATGTCTTTGGCGTTTATTTTCGGAATTCCCATACTGCCCTGCATCAGCAGGCACAGCACCAACCTGCAATGAGCCACACACATCCACAGCTGACAGCGAGATACTGTAGGGACCAGTTGCGCTGAACATGTAGCGAGCTGTGAGCACTAATTTTCAGTTCAATTTTTGATCGATGCCGGCGGCTCACCGATAAAAAACTGCACTGATAATCAGAGGGGTCAGCTTGCGACCAAGCAGAAATTTCCAGCGAAACCGGTGAATGAATAGTCGAATGGTCCGTTTAGCTACCACATTGAGGGTGAGATGGCCTCGCGTTTGTGAAGCTTGCTGTGACATGCCGCATTCCGTATTATTCCCGTCCCCTTGATGTTTCTTCACATTGCCCGTCCCCATCCCGCCTTTACTTTGGAAAGACATCGTACGTATCTATACCTTGAAGTTGCGACAAACTACATACGTGTATCCGTATGGTAGCTAACGGACTATTTATTGACCATTTGCGCTGAAAATTTCTGGGTGGTAGTAGTTGATCCCTTCAGTGTACTGTACACTGATGTTCTGTGCCAGTTTGGATCGAGTTGAGCCCAGCACCGAACAAAAATATTGCACTAACAATCAGTAGCTCACGATCACACAAGATTATCAGCGGAACCGCTGAATACTGTGCGCGCGTCTACAACATAGGATTAAGTACTGGTGGTTACGTAACGAACTTGGCTCTGGGATTGAGCTGTTGCTTGTATTGCTGGAATACGACGATGAGTGGCTGCAAATCTGCAGTGGATTTGCAACGCGCAATGAGCAAGAAGGCGTCGTACACGTGGCTCGACTGCAGCGCCATCTGCAAGGGAAGTTCCAACGGCACGAACAAAGACGCCTCCGTCTAAAATACGAACAGTAGAAGTAAGTAGTCCATCTCAATACACAGGCGAGTTCACCCAGGCAGCTCCGAAAAACAGCAAGGAAGTACATAGGTCGTCCCTGGGTGAACTCGTGATTTTGACGTTTCGGCCGATCATGAGGACAGACACAAGGCCAGTACTAGTAGACCTTGATCTGATCTGGGATGAGCTGGTTGGGATGCTGGCGACAGTGGAGTGTGATGTCGACGAGAGTGAGATCCTGGTGCTGGAAGACTTCCACCTTCCTCCAGCTCCCTCCCTCTCTGGAACTGGAAGCAGCTGGAGCTGGAGCTGGAGCCAGGGAGCGCAGCATGAGATGGGTCACCAGCTGCTCGCCCTGCAGTGGCTTCACGCCGTAGATGGCACTCCCCAGCAGCAGCGGCCCCACGTCCGAACACACGTACAAACGCCCTCCCGCCTCCATCAGAGGATCCTCCTGCAACAGCACAGCACTTTCCTCCACCACACTGGAGCGCTTCAGACGTGCTCCGAGTTTGCTCCGAGCGAGTTAGCTCTGAGTTTGGAAAGACTTCGTTTTGAACCAAAACGAACGTCAATTGCTCCCACGTCTTCGAAATACAAACTCGGCCGTTCACACGCATGTTCCGAAAAACGGAGCGAGTTGGGTGCGAACTCGGAGATATTACATGTTGAAGCATAGTCAGGGCTCCAAATTCGGAGTTCACGTCTGAAGTGCACCACTAATAAGTAATACCTCCAGCGAGCATTCTCTTCTGGGGCCTTTGCCGGTTGTATACAGTAGTAGTTTCTTTCATCTACATTTTTACTCATTTCCCTCCCTCCGCAGTTTTTGTATGCAGGCCTATTCCTAGCTACGAACATGTAAATTGCGGAGCATGGACCGGCCCAACTTCACCTGAATGGATGTGTAATAAAGCTGATTCAGGGCTTCGGAGATTTCTTTGCATTTCTTGTATCGAAAAGGCAGATGACATCGATCCACCGCCCGATTCGCTCTTCGAATCTTCCCCAATTCCATCTCGTACGAGCGCCAGTGTACCAAAATCTGCAGTACAGTGAACAGAAAAGCTCTCATGCGCTCATAAACTACTGTTCGTAGCCATGCCCACTCCTACATCAGTGAAGAGTGACAGTTAGTGTGCTACAGACGTGTTGAGTAAACTTAAACTCACGGTGAATTCTTGGTAACAAGCATGAACTGAAAGTTCAGTTTTGCTCACCTGCTCTCACGCACGAAATTTTTCTCACGTGGCGGTCGGTTCCCTACGTTTCAATACATACAGACGTACATACATGCGGTTTGAGTGAGTGAATTCACCGGGAGTTTACGTGTGTGTCAGACGGACCTCTTCGGAGTAGAGCGCTTCCTGCCTTCTCTGTTCGCGGCTGCACTGCTGCAGACGCGTCAAGAGCGCGGCGAGCGTGGCGTCTGTTTCCTCCACCTCGCGCATCTGCACCGTCCACTTGGGCAGGAACTGGAGGAGCTGGCGCATGCTGCTGCACTGCTGGCGAGCGAGCAGCGCGCCCAGCACGCGCGCGTCCTGCAAGTAGGCAGTGGGCAGGTGGCGCAGGCGCAGACAGACCGGGGCGCAGTCCGAGTCGCCCTCGCTGCTGCTGAACGCGGAGTCCCCCAGACTGCTGCAGCTGCTGGAGCTACTGAGACGGGGGCGAGTGAGCTCCAGCGGCGGCTGCTTCACCTCCCTCAGCATGCGCGCGCATTCCAGCAGCCGCCGCTCCTTCTCCGTCCTCGCTTCTCCCTCCTCCCTCCACTTCTTCTCCTCACTTCCCCCTCCTCCGCAGCTCAGGAAGTAATCGAAGATCAATCGACACGCTACAACACACACCTCATCCAGCCATCCTTGCCTTTGCTTTGCATCCACAGGGGAAGTATGGGTAGGAGACACAGCTACAAAGTGCTCGTTACTGGGTAGTGGCATTGATTTACCCGGGGATTGGGGACGGAGATGACAGAATCTGATGACTTCTTCGTGCGTCATCCAATCAGTGGAGACTGGACGCATCCTTTGACCAATCACCGTCGCCTCCAAAAACAGCTCCACCGCATTCTCATCCTACATTACGCGCATACGTAGAAGAAGCCAGATGAGCACAAGGCAGGGGCCGTGCATACGAAGACATACGTAGGTACGTACATAAGACATGCAAACGGATAGAGTAGTAGTGTTACGTACTGCGTACGTATGGCAATAGCGTCCGAGGCCAGTAGTGTACGTACACTAGTTCTTGGTATGTAGGGCGAGTTTAGCCAATCTGTCCCTGCGCCGACTCCTGGTGGTGTGCCTAAGTCCACAGCTGTGTCCGAGGGTAGCGGGTTTGATTCCCGTTCGGTCCTTTTTTCTCTCCCCCCTTTTCGGAGCCCACCTATCGCCATACGGAACGAGGCACGTCACAGTAGTAATGCAGTAGTACGTACCTGAGCTCTGTGGTTGTACCATCGCTCAGCGAATCTCTTGAGTGCGGCGGTGGGACAGCGCTGTCTCTTTCTCTTCCTTCTTAATCTCCTTCTCTCCTCCCCCTCCTTCGCTTCCTCTGGCTCGCCGTCGTGGTAGGAGTTGTAAATCCGAGCGAAGAGGAAGCGGAGAAAATTCAGCGAGGAATTCCGGCAATAAGCAAACGCCTCTGCAAGCATACATAGTCACGTGCAAATGCATATGTCCACTTCTGCTCCTATCAGCTGCGTATGTATAATACTACGGTATGGACGCTAGTACTTCAGTTTCACAACAACCCACATACGCAGGCACGTAGCAGGAGTGTAGTATTTTGGTTGGTGCACTGTAGGTACCTTGGTAGATGGCATGCTTCAACTGTTGGCTGGTGGAGAAGTCGAGGAGGTAGGATAGGAAGAGGGAGTGATTGGCTGGAGAAGGCAAGCGACCGGACCAATCGGCGGACAGCTGACTGAGTCGAGGCAGAACAAAGTGGGCGACGAAGGCCAAGCACTCCTCGTCTCTCTCCGCCCACTCCACCAGACCCTTCAGCATCTCACCAGTCGCCCCCTCTACACACACACATACAGCCTCCATCATACCAAAACATATACAGTGTGGATAGACACAGCAGGCGTAGTGAAAAGAAACGCAGGCAATCACCCGCAGAGATTGGCCCCAATAAATTGAATCCCTATTTGTTGGATATCCTATTGAGTTTGAAGCTCACCACGTGTGAACACTTGAGAAAAATTTCGCGATTGGGAGCATTCAAGTGAGAATGCTCCACATGAAAAATAAAACTCAAAGTTCAAACTCACCGTGAATTCACCGTGACGAGTTCACTCACCGTGTGTAGCGCGCTATTGACATGACTGAGAGTGGGTACGTACATATGTACAACAACTTCAGAAACGGGGTATACGCAGTTTCTTACCTAAACGACCAGCTGCATGTGTCTGCTGATGAGCATCCAAGGAAGAATAGACGTAGCTGTTGGGCCCTGATTTCTGCAGGCCAAGCAGGGCGCATTCCCATCTTTCCAATATCTCCGACCTCGCAGACATCCGCAGCCCTTCTTCAGCCATCAGCCTAACCGCTTGTTCCATTCATCCACAGTCTGCTAACAAAGCACAATCAATGGGCACACGCAATCGGAGAAAGTATTCACCAAATAATGCAAGTATCCCACTGTTGGCACATCAAAGGCACAAACAGTTTGCAAGCAGAGCGAAAACGCCCGAACCAACACACACGATCACGCTATTTATTACGCATAGATACAGCAATTTTTTCATTCACCGAATACAAAGGCCAAAAATCCCCAAGCCAGCCAAAACAACCCACTATTAGTACTAACTACCAATGCCTAATCCCTCCTTCATTGCGCCGTATAAAACATTTACACCTGATGCTATGTATTTACAATCAACAGACGTGCACACATATACGTACATACAATACCCTCACTGGCACGTGCGTACACACACACACAGAGATGTTTATGTATCACAAGAAACAGATGGTGATGAGTTCAACGCTGGTCGGAAAGTTTCAAATCTTTCTGGATTTTGAATTTCATGAGTTCCATGCACGCAGCCGCGTCTTCCTTACTGTCGTGACCCACTTGTCCTTCTAAACAAAGCGAGGGTGTGTGTGCGAGAGAAGAGTAGGGTGGGGCGTGCCATCCGCAAGGATGCAAACCATACATGGATTATTCGCTCAGACCGGCCAGACGAAGACCTTTCGCGCGCAGTCAAAATAACTCTTGTTCTCTGCGCCTACGCGATTACTGTAATCGCTCGCCTCCCTCTCCCCTCTCTTCTTGTCGGTCTGAGCGGCGGGTGTGAGCGAAGCCATGTATGGTTTGCATCCTTGCGTACCGTCGTCCTGTTCCTGGATGCGCTTGTGTAGGAACTCTGCGGTGAGTGTCTTGAGGGCGCGCTTGTAGGGCGGGCCGAGTCGGTGGGGGAAGACGAGGGAGGTGTCGACGACGCGCTCGTGGATGAGCTTCAGTTGGCGCAGGTCGCCCTCCAGACTGTGTCCGATCAGCACGCTCTCCGCACTCAGCAGCTCCAGCAGTCGCTGCTGCACCTGTGGCAGAGTGGCGCAGTCCTCCGCCGCCAGCTCCGCGGCTCGGATCCCGCTGAAGCGCGAGTTGCAGTCCACCAGCGCGTAGCCGGGACGCACCAGCCTGTCCAGCACCACCCCTCCCTCCCTGTCCACAACCGACACCCGAGCCAAGCTCGTCGTTCCTGCAACCCATCCATCATCCTCATCTCACGTCGCCTTCTCAAGTGCAATGAGCACAAACAGCAATACTGGGGCACTTCAGACGTGCTCCGAGCGAGTTCGCTCCGAGTTGGCTCCGAATTCGGAGCGTAAAATTCGATTGTTCATACGTCTCCGAGTTACAAACTCGGCTGTTCACACGCACGTTCCGAAAAACGGAGCGAATTCGGAGTTCACGTCTGATTCTGAAGCGCACCACTGATACGTGTATGTATTTTCATATTTACGTGTACGTACTATAAGTAGAGTATACTGCAGATACGTCTGTGTTTAGATGCGTACCCCAGGCGGTGTAGACCATTTCGCAGTCGAGGCTGAGAACGCGGGTGCGTCGAGGGTCTTGGGGAGAGGCGGAGGGTCGGGTGCGGACGAAGCCCCGAAGATCCGCCGCTCTGATCACGTCCGCCACGTGGTAGTCGGCCACCGCACAGCCGCAGGAGCTCGCGTCGCCCCCGCAACACGTGAACCGCGTGCACACCCCACCCCCATCTACAGCACACACACAGCTGCAGCACATACGCAATGCAACCACACAGTGCAGTCAGTACCTCTGCGCTTCCAGGCTTTTCCCCAGTGATAGACGCAGTCCTCTTGCGTCACATAACCGCCATTGGCATTGAGCCAAAAGTCACGCCCGCACCGACAACAACTACGCTTCAGATCTGTAACAGCACTGCACTTGTTTTGTTACTACACACATGTACATTATACACATGTACGTACATTACTGTACACCTACTACTTTGCACCTATGTACATACGTAGTAGCAGGAGTAGGTAGATAGTTGATAGCTAGACTCTTTCTCTGCGTACCATACCAGTGTCGGCCACAATCTTGGGCCCGGGTCGAGTTTTTGCGGCGGAGCGACGAAAGACGGCGGTTTCTTCTTCTTCTTGAGCGGAAGGGCGGGGAAAGCCGTTGGCATCCAGCGCCTCCCCACTCAACACATAGGGCAGGAGATTCCCGTGCAGAAACGCCTCCTCCGCATCCTCTGCAACACCCTTCCCACTTCATACCGTAAGTCTGTGCGGTCAATAAAAGGGGATACGGTCACTTGGTAGCCGGTCACTTCGTTGCGGTCATTTCGTTGCGGCGGTGATCACTTCGTTGCGAGAAGTTTCGTTGCGGTCACTTCGTTGCGGTTTTTTTCGTTGCGGACATTTCGTTGCGGCCATCCTCTGGTCATTTCGTTGCGAGAACTTTCGTTGCCGGTCATTTCGTTGCCGGCCATTTCGTTGCCGGTCTTGATTTGGTCAGTTGGTAGTGAGTACTTTCGTTGCCATTCACTTCGCTGCAGGCTAGGCTTAGGCTTAGGCTTAGGTAAATCTCGCAACGAAATGAACGGCAACGAAAGTGCTCACTACCAAATGACCAAATCTAGACCGGCAACGAAATGACCCGCAACGAAAATACCCGCAACGAAAGTTCTCGCAACGAAATGACCAGAGGACGGCCGCAACGAAATGTCCGCAACGAAAAAAACCGCAACGAAGTGACCGCAACGAAAGTTCTCGCAACGAAGTGACCGCGGCAACGAAAGGTCCGCAACGAAAAAAACCGCAACGAAGTGACCGCGAACCCAATAAAAGAGCGTGTGGGAGCCCAGTGAGGAGGTACAAGAGTGGGAGTTTGAAAAATTGAGCTGTGCAGTCAGATGGGGTCGTGCGCTAAGAGGGGCGTTAATCCCGTACTGCGCTGCGTGTTCGACTCACGCACTGGCCGCCCAATTTTTCAAACTGCTTCTCTTGTCCTAGCACCTCGTAACTTCGCACTCGGGCCCAGTAATGACACTTGTACATACATACTGTTACGTACTGCGTACGTATGGCAATAGCGTCCGAGGCCAGTAGTAGTGCACGTAAACTAGTTCCAGGTACGTACAAAGGCGAGTTTATAGCCATCTGTCCCCGGACCGGTACCTGGTGGCGTGCCTAAGTCCGCAGCTGTGTCCGATGGTAGCGGGTTCGATTCCCGTTCGGTCCTATTTCTCTCCCCCCCCCCCCTTTTCGGGGCCCGGCTATCGCCATGCGGAACGCCGCACGTCACAATACAGTAGTACATACCTGTGGTGGGAGCAGCTGTGGGTGCCTTGCGTCCGACTCCGAGCGTGAAGGAGCATCTGGCGGCCGCCGCGCCGCCCAGCACAGCCGCGTGCGACAGCAGAGCAGGAGGGGCAGTGGAGGCGGAGGCGCGCTCGTCCCTCAGGCGCTTGATCGCCTGCACCGCCGCGCTCATGTAGCCGCCCTTCGTCGTCGCCCGCTCCGCCACCCCAGCCTCCTCCCCGCACGCCTACACACACTCACATACACACTCCATGCACGCGGGACTGGGCCAGCTCATACACTGGGGCGGGCGCTTCAGACGTGAACAGACGCTTCAGACGCTTCAGACGTGAACTTCGAATTCGCTCCGAGTTTGGAATGACTTCGTTTTGAACCGAAACAAACGTCAATTTACTCGTACGTCACCGAATTTCAAACTTGGCAGTTCACACACACGTTCCGAAAAACGGAGCGAGTTTGAAGCGAACTCGGAGATTTTACATGTTGAAGCTTAGCCAGGGCTCCGAATTCGGAGCGAATTCGGAGTTCACGTCTGAAGCGCACCATTGTTGTATTTATCCCTGGCCCAACCTTCACTTTCCTTCCTTCCTACATAACCACAAGTAGTTGTCGCCGCAATAGCTACCCGTGTACTAACTAAGTGCATATCTATCCACGCATAGCACATGCTACTCGGCAAAGCGCAGAGTCTGTGCAAAGCCGTTAGTAATGTGATGCGTGACAAGCATACCGTATGTACCGGTGCATAGCCCCATGGGGGTATGCAAAAATTGAGAGGTCCCATATGGGGGTATGCATATGGGGGGGGGTCTGCATTGGGGGGGGGGGGGTAATGCATGGGGTATTTTTTATGTTTTTGAGAGGTGCGCAGAGGCATATTTTTTAGGTCAAAAGCACGTGTTTTAGGGCATAATTGAGGTCAAAACACGGTTATTCTAGTACAATACACCCCCAAGCAGGCTTATAGGCATCTTAGCTTGGTGTGGGAGTGGCTATGGGTACTATACAGTATGACCAGCTTACATAGGTAGGTTCAGGTACTGTACAGTACATATGGGGGTATGCATAGGGGGGGGGGGGGGTTATGCATTGGGCATTTTTTATGTTTTGCCAATATGGGGGTATGCATTGGGGGGGGGGGGGGGGGTTATGCATTGGGGGGGGGGGGGGGTTATGCACCGGTAAATACGGTACTGTAAGTACTGGTGGATGGAACGCACCCAAAAGTAGTAAGGGAGATGCAATTGCGGCTGGCACAAGTCTGACGAATAGCAGCCTGAGAAGGTCACCCAGTTGCCCCCAACGTCCAAGTAGCACGCTGGAAGAGCAGAGGAGAAGGAAGAAGTAAGCGCCATCGCTCACGTCTGCTATCAATCGGTCTAGCCGGCAGATTTGTATAAATACATATATATAGCATAATCCATTTCATGAATCACGGCAAGCAACGACGGCACGTGAAAGAAGCAACGACGTAATAAACGGGCATGCGTCAATTGACAAAGCCGGGACAACATCACACATGTACTGTACGCAAGCGCATCACCATAAACAAAACGCGAGACGAAACCGGAAAGTCCCAACGCACAGCAGGCTAATTATTGTAATAATGACAAGCCGGAACATGGACGTACACGTACGTAGAGTGCGAAGGACGAGCTAGAAAATTATACAATGGGTATGACAATATGAGCATCACCACGACGTACAGTATTACAAAACAGCGCATGACAATAGACCACGGAAGGGCAAATGCACGGAGTGAACGTGCAGCAAAGGTCGTTCGTTGGCACACAGACAGTAGATAGAAGGATACAGGGCAATAAGCTATCAAATCAAGGGAGTAGGCAGGCGGCACTGCCTATTTCATGGAGAGTGCAGGCGTTGTGTTGTGCACAGTACAGCGCGGGTTAGTACTATATTCATAGGTGCATGGGCGTAGGCATACACGTACATACCAGACGAAAGGCTTGCTCCTTGGTGTAGTGGGGCAGCTGAAGGCATTCCTGCACCAGGAGGTCGAGATATCGCTGTCGCACGTTTACCGCAATTCGACTGCTGGCTGCAGTGATCACTGGATACTCAGTCTGTTACACACGACACACGCAGCCTACTGTACTATTTCCCACAGCCACATGCGAATCCAAGGCTAGCAGTAGTGTGCTACATACGTGGTGAGTAAACTCAAGGGGAATTCACGGTGAGATTGAACTTCGAGTTTCATTTTTTGCGTAGAGCATTCTCACTTGTTCCCAAGCGCAAAATTTTTCTCATGTGTTCACACGACGGTGAGTTTCAAACTCACGGTGAATTCACCGGCCTCCATATGCTTCATCGCATACTTATGAGGAATTCCCCGTGAGTTTGCTCAGCACGTCTGTAGCGCACTAGTGAGTGCTTACCGGGAGTGAATTGGGAGTGTGGGCGACGCGTTTCTGTCCTTTGGGCGGCGTGGCGGCCGCTGCTCCTTCTCTGTGCATCAAACTAGCGCATGAGGAAGAAGCAATGGTTGTCACCACTGTCGCCGTATTTCCTGTCTACAACACACACTACACAAGTCGCAAAGCCATCGCATTCCTTCTTCCTATAGTCTGGCTAGTATGAGTTCGCTATGGTATTCAAGGCGCGTTGCGTAAAATAGATTCACAAAAGCGGATTTCTGTCCGTGCTTCGTGTACTCCTATTCAGTAGAAGTACATGCAAACTACACAGGACGACTTGAGTCCCATAGCGACCTCTCCCTGGCCAGACTATAGTAGCCTACGTACCTTGGTGCTGTGCTGGGTGTGGAGTCGCTGCTTGAGCTCTTGACTGAGTCTGGCTTTCTCCGCCTGCAGTCGCTCCCATCGCATACGCAGCTGCTCAGTCGGCGTCAACCCCCCTGCAGCCTTCTTCCCCGTCCTCTGCTGCAACATAACACCACACAACATACACGACAACTTACTCGTACCCTGCATCGCATCGTACCTTTCGTGTTGAAACATAAGAGCCGATGAGTACAGTCCGGCTTAAACTACCACCACCTGCTAAGCAGTCTGACCGTGTGAGTACTTTTACTCGCACCGAGCATCTTCTGACCACATAAAGACGCGCGTTCACACCAGCTCTTACTTTCTCGTACCGACCGAGAAAGGTTCGAGTTGGTAGCTGCTACTGTACCGTTCTGATGAGAAGGTGCTCGGTACGAGTAAAAGTAGCCACACGGTTCGACTGGTTAGCAGAGGCGAGTACAGTCCGACCGTACTCGTCGACACCCTTGTTTCAACACAAAAAATTTGCTCGATGCGAGTAAATTGGCCTGTATCTGTAAATTACCCCCTGTCATCGCAGTTCTCAATTCTACCTGACATCGCATTTGTGACGTGCTGCGTTCCGTATGGCGATAGCCGGGCCCCGAAAAGGGGGGAGAGAAATAGGACCGAACGGGAATCGAACCCGTTACCCTCGGACACAGCTGCGGACTTAGGCAACCCCACCAGGGACCGGTCCGGGGACTTTTGGCTAAACTCGCCTTACATACCTAGAACTGGTTTACGTACACTACTACTGGCCTCAGACGCTATTGCCATACGTACGCAGTACGTAACCATTTTAAGCTTACAGTGTTGGCGGCAGCCGGGTGCGCAGTGCGTGGTTTTCCGAGCGGGATCAGCGGGAGGTCTGTGGGGGGCGGCTGGGGAGGCTCCTTCCTCCCCCTCTTCCTCTGCTTCCCCTGCTGCATCTCCGTCACCGTCTCGCGTACCAGCTCCTCCGGCGTCTTCCCACCACCACCACCACCAGTTACCTCGGCGTAATCCATGGCGCCGCCTTCTTCGTTGTCTGAGGAGTCTTCGCCGAACAAGGCTTCCAGCTTCTGCTTCTTCTTCCTCTCTTCCTCCTTCCTCCCGTGCTCGGAACTCGTGGTCCCCGCTTGGCTGCTGCTCTTTTTCTTGCCGATTTTCGGCAGGGTGGCTAGAGATTTGCCTATGGCGAGCGTGGTGATTGGTCGCTCGAGTACGGTGGACTGTAGGACGCTTTTCACGGTCTCGTCCGCGGCGGCTACCGTTCTCTTCTTGAGTGCGCAGTCCTGTTGGTGGTAGCGCTTGAGTATGGCGGCGTGCTTCTCCCTCAGCTGTTCGCGACTCTCGCTCAGTTTCCGCTTGCTCGTCGTCCACTGGCCAACAGGCGAGGGCCTGTAGTCGTAGTCGCCCTTCCGCGTTCCTCCAGTTCCAGTACAGGGTGCTCGCGCAGAGTATGAAACGCAATTCGAGTATCATTCGAGTATTTCGAGTACCCACAAGCATGATTTTCGAGTACCAGTTCAAGCCTATATTTTGTTCACCCACAGACTTTCACACTCATTTCCCCGCACGTTCACACATAAAGGCACAGCTTTCATGTCTCAAGCAATAAGAGTCCTCCAGGAAACATATCAGAATCATTGTATGCACACGTACATACATACCATTACCCACCCACCCACCATCATCACTGCTTAAATGCAGATACTGCATACATTTGCAGCTTCAGTATCAGTCAGTAGTATACAATTTTTGCATCTACTAATGTCGCACTGGCCCAGTAAACACCTAGACCTAGTACATACAGTACACAGATACATACAGTACAATAGTACCAGGATGCAATCAGGCACGACAAGCCAGTGGCCAATCGAACCCAGCTCACACCAAACGCCTCCTCTCTTCGCGCTCTATCTCTTCAGCCACTGTGCTTCCGCTTCTCTCATCAGATGCAGCCGCATGCATGGCATGCGCTGTTCATTCAGGAGACAGCTATCGCTTTGTCATGGCCCGTTCACAACGGACGCTGAAGCCGACGTTGACGGTCGCCGCTGGCGTCAACGCGAAAGCCACGCAGATCGACGTTCGATGCCAATGCAGATATCAACGTTGACTTCGATGCCAACGCAGATATAGACGTTTGACGCCAACAGATATCGACGTTCAACGCAGATATTAGCGATCGCAGATAAAAGTAGCAAACATCGGCGTAAACGTGATCGAATATGTACGTACGTACCAAACAGCATCATGATATCTATGCCGGCTTTACTATTATTGCCGGCTTTATTATTATTAAAATAAAGATTTGCATAGCTTTCCATAAACTGCGTTGAACGTCAATATCTGCGTTGGCGTTCACGTTGACGCTGGCGGCTACGCAGCGTCAAAGAGTCGGCGTTCACCTCCGTTGTGAACGGGCAGTAGGTAGCAAAGAAAATCACTACGACGTACTTACTATTGTACTTTATACAAAAATTATCAATGAAGAATCTTCTCACAAAGGTGGAAAAATTTTGAATCATGAAACCTGATAGAAGCAAAAATAAAGCAAGCAAAAAACACTGGAAAATTGAAGTTGGCTGTGCGGATACCATAACATTTCAGTAAAAGCAGCACTAACACTCGCCGAAGGCGAGAAATTTTTGCAATGTCTCTGTCTCAAAATGATGGAAACGTACTCAGAAAATTTTACGCATTCTCCCTCTCGGTTCGGTACTCAAAATTCAGTGCGGTCCATGCACTTTCAAGCAAAATCAAATTCGAGTATCATCCGAGTATTTCGAGTATGTACATCAAATCCGAGTATCATCCGAGTATTTCGAGTATTTCGAGTATGCGCGAGCACCCTGCAGTAGCGCTCTTGTGGTGGAGGGAGGAGGGGGCATTCGGGTCGTAGCCTTCCTCCTCTTCCCCTCTCACCTGCTTCTGCAGCAGGGCGATCTGCCTGTCCAGCTCCGACAGCTCCTTCGCGATGTGCGTCAGCTGGGAGGAGCCGCTCTCTGGCCGAGGCCCAGTGCTGCAACTGGGCATGTCGCCTAGCAGGCCCACTTTGGCTCTCACCACGGTGGCAGCTGCTCCTTGCTGCTTCCGCTCCTCCTCGGCAGGGGGCGTCGTCGTCGGTCGCGACTGCTGATTGGCGAAGTAGCCGGTGTAGCCAATGAAGGGCTGGCTGTCGTTGGTGGTGCTGGCGGCCAGGGATTCCTGGGCGATGGAGACTGGCTGCAGGTAGACGGCTGGTCTAGGAGCCTGGGGCGCCACACGGCTGCTTCCAACCCTCCCGTAATAAACAGTACTGGTCTGCTCCGCATCTGCAGTTGTCGCTGGAGTTGGCAACAGAGCCGCCCCTGCCCCTGAAATATCACCAATCATTCTCAGTCAGTGATTGAGAGTGGAGAAGGGTTTTAGCCGTTTCACAACGCCGTGCCTATGCACATCCAGTACACACACCATCCAGCTATATACACACATATAGTACGTATGCTATATAATCACGAAGTATGTTCACGAAAGACAGCGCCTGTCCAGCTAAAGAGCTCGCGACGCTGATTTCTGACCGTCGTTCAAGTCTAGCCATACCATTAGCGCAGTACCTGTAGTTCTGGTATGTTTGAAGTGGCAGTAAGGTCTTTCACAGAGTCCATTTTGATGAAAGGGACAGGGAAACGCTTGCAGCACACCCACACCACTACGCCCGATCATCTTCTCTCAATATGTCACCCCCTGCAAGCAGCTTGGTTGGCGGTGTGGTATCAGTTGCTGAGAAAATGCACATACGTAAATATATACACGGTTCCACTGCAACCGTTTTCATCATCGAAATATGTTACGTGCGGCTCATTTGACAAAACAATTTTATCAGTAAAGCTGAAAAAATACAAAACGTAGAAAGGTGGCCAAGCAAACGTTCACATTTCAATCAATGTTGCGGGATCAAAGGCGAGGATTACAACTTCGCTTCGCAGAAATAACCAGAGAAAGATGGCACTTGTATTGAGCAGCCAGTCTAGTTTACATTACACAACACGTACACACAGCCGAATACCCGCAACCGTACAGTATGTACTCGTGAACCAGGGCTAATCAAGCACAGAAGGCGAAAGCAAGCAGCTCATTTCATATGCTACAGGAGGCTGAGTTGAAAAGACTATGTGATAACTGTTGGCTTGACTCTGCCGGTGAATTCCTGCAGTTTGGAGATGTCCAAGGCAACACTGATCAACGGCTCCAACAACACCTGCAATAGACACACACTACGTGACTGACTACTGGTAACTGTAAGACTACAGTGGTGCGCTTCAGTTCAGACGTGAACTCCGAATTCGGAGCCCTGAGCACGCTTCAACAGGTAACATCTCAGAGTTCGCAGCGAACTCGCTCCGTTTTTCCAAACGTGCGTGTGAACAAATGACTTTGTAATTCGAAGACGTGTGTGTACTTGACGTTCGTTTCCGTTCAAAACGAAGCCATTCCAACCAAACACGGAGCGAGCTCGCTCGGAGCACGTCTGAAGCGCACCAGTGAGTGTGGAATACAGTACCTGGGCACTGAGCAGATGCTTCTCCGTGTCCGTCTCGTATCGATCTGCGTAGAGGCGAACGGTGGCGCCCGAACTCCCGGTGCCGCTCAGTCGAAACACCACTCGAGAGCCATCCTCAAACACCAGCCGAATCCCCTACACACACCCAACAAGGCTCCACTGCTCCGAATACAACACAGTATCATCAAGCCAGTTTCCTATGGAACCGTCGTTGCGACTTCTGTTCATGCTCACAGTACTTTCCGCGTGTAGAGCCCCGGGAAGCGAGAGCTCAAACACCACAGGATATGAAGGGACAACACTTACTGTGTCTTATGAGAGGCCCTATGTACGTACGTACATACGTAACGTAAGTATGTACGTACTTACGTGTTTGTACAAGAGCTCAAACACCATAGGATATGAGGGGACAACACTTACAGTACTGTATGTTATGTACGTAAATACGCAGATGCACATTTTAGAGTTTGGTGCAAGAGCCAGCTACTACAACACAGGTAGAGTCTGGTTGTGGTCAGCCAGCGCAGTACTTGGTTGGATGTGAGGGAAGCGTCCAGGGGATCAGTGTACTGGAAGTTGTCTGCTGCAACCACCTTGAACCTCCGCCCTCCGGCCTCCAACTCCTGGTCCAGCAAGCCAGAATCAGACTGCACCAACTGCTCCAAATGGGACATCATCTTCTCCGCCGCCTCAGCCTCACATCCCTCGTAGTCATACCTAGCACAGTCTCTTCCTTCCCAATACAACATTCATCGTTGGTACAGCCAGGAATGTATGTATACTATAATAGGTGGGGGGAATAAACAGGTGAAGCGTTTCCGTACAAAACAACACAGCGACCAAGTAGGGTCGTACCTGTGGAAGCCGTAGGTGCGGAAGTCTGTACGGAAACGCTTCACCTGTATATTCAATTCCCCCCACCTATTATAGCATACATTCCTGGTACAGCATAGGACATTAGTGTAACTGTCTACTGCTGTTCCGTTGTGTACTGTACTGTTGGCATACCGAGTGAAGACGTTTCTTCCGTATTTGGCCCAATGCTGTTTCACAAGCTCCTCCACGGACAGTTGGCGATGTGCCAACACCTGTAGCCACGCCAACAACGCCCACACGCCGTCCTTCTCCCTACAGACACACACACAGACTCCTGCCTTCCTTCAGCATGTGGCTTCTGTGCTTTCATTTGATGCAGTGTGCTATACGCCAGCACTGCATCCAATGAAACATATATTTTACCAATATCAGCTAGGCCAATATGTAAGTAATAGTTCAGGTTGCTGCATATCTGTATATACTAGTCTGGCCAGTAGGAGTTTGGCATGGCATTTAGGGCGCGTTGTGTAATTTAGCACAGGGTCCCACCAATGATTTTCTTAGGTGCTCACAGATCAACAGTTTTTACTCACTTTACCACTGAAAAATTGGCCAAAACTGAGTAAAATCCATATGGCAGACTCAATAAGCCAAAATCAAAATACACAATTTCATTTGGTCAACTATAGTACAAATTATAATTCTAGGACCCATGTATTATTTATCTCGAGAACTACGCGACGTAGAGCAAAGCGGTCAAAACTTCCACGGATAACTTTAGCTCGCCTCTCCAATAAAAAAAACCGTTTGTCTCCAGCTGCTCTGTGTGTCGAGATCTCGCCAAATTCCTTCAGCACTGAAATCGTGTCACCTTTCGGCAGACGCTAAACCACGCAAACCACGACACCATACGACCCTGTACGCCCGATGCGCATTTTCATCGTCTTCATCACGTATGCTTATTTCTGCCATTTTGATTTTTCGGGAGTTTGCGAGGTTTAGAATTGCCCAATGGTCCACGCCCGATTTGGCGATTTTAGTACTGAAGAAATTTGGCGAGATCTCGACACACAGAGCAGCTGGAGACAAACGGTTTTTTTTATTGGAGAGGCGAGCTAAAGTTATCCGTGGAAGTTTTGACCGCTTTGCTCTACGTCGCGTAGTTCTCGAGATAAATAATACATGGGTCCTAGAATTATAATTTGTACTTTAA
>JASAMW010001979.1:0-13955 GCA_030247985.1 Epsilonema sp. ZAB3_2 | reverse complement strand
TTCTACGTATGTATGTATGCTGTATGTATGTACGTCTATGTATGTACATACATGGACATGCAGCACCTGCAGTCTTCCCTTGGGATGATGGAAGCCTGTCGATTCAGATGGTGGTGTACCGAAATGACAAAGAAAGAACCACTTTCGCCTGTCCAATGCCAAATGGTGCACAATGGTGGAGTTGTCTTTCTTTACGCATTACGCGTGTACACGATACACGTTACGTACGCACGTACGTACGGTACACTACGTATAGTGTAGTACCTACGTACACACAGCACTACGTACATACCTTCTACATATGACGGACGAGTGTACGTACATACCGTACGTAGCATTCATAAAGATACAATAGCGTGCATTTGGCGGATGTTACCTTAGGTATGTACCTATGATATGAACATCAACGTGTACTAAGCTAGCGTGATTCTTCTTTGTCGGTACCGCCCACGTGGTATGCATGATACACAAGGCAAGCCTTACGTACGTAATTTATTCTCTTTGGCCTAACGTAACATCTCATGGTTTGGTTTGATATGACACGGAGGCATCGATCGGCAACCAGCAAGTGACTTTGCACGTCATTGACCCATTGTTATCGCTCAGTTTGTTTATTAGAGCATTCAACACGCTGTAAATTCAATATCAATTCAACTGAACACTGTTTGTTCAGGCATGTCACTATTGGCATGTGACACACACTAACACGTGACGACGTGAGAAACTCTATTGTCGGTGTGGCACAAGCAAAAGCCGCCTGCCAGCTTAGCTTGCTGTCTTTCAGCTAGAGAGTTTGCTCCGCCTGATTCGGTCTGGTCTTGCTGTTGCTACGATCGAGGCAAGAATGTATTTTGATTGAGGTAAACACGTTATTTTTATAGGCGCCCGCTTGTGCCATTCTTTATAAACTAAGCTGTGTGTGCATAGCATAGGTACGGTACATACATAGGTATGCATGCTCTCAGGCCCGCTGGAATATTTCGCAAGGAAGATTAGTCCGTGCTAATACTGCGGGCGTTAGATCGAATAATTATATGCGCTGTTTAGACTTGGAGCACGCACAATACAAGCACGGACTAATCTTCCCTGCTAAATAATCTAGCAGGCCTGAGTGTGTACATTACATACAGTACGTTACGTGCGTATGTACATACGTTACTGTCTCAAGTATACCGAGGTGTACGTACTTTACGTTGGTACGTACTGTACATACGTACCTACGGAAGTGTCGCGCCTTGTGTGCGTGATTTGTCGTTGCGCGTGGGCGACAGCCTCACTGTGAATGTCACATGATTTCTTGGCGTTCAGCGGAATGCTTCTGTTCGGCAAAACTGTGGATAATGAATAAATGAGTAACACCTGGAACACAGTTCGCCTCCAAGCGGTCATGTGTTGGCTTGAAGCTGCCGATTGCTTTATTATTGGCACTTTTGGAAACTTGAAAAATTAGTAACGATTACGTACGCCTGCACTGTGCGGCGTGAGCATATTTTTCATAGAGTATGGTACAGTATGTATGTACGACAGTATACAAACGGTCTGGCAGGCTTCGTATTGTGAAATTTCAAAACCGGATGCCTTTTCAATGAAAAGTGCTATTACAACAACGCCTATATGATGCGTCAACTTCAACTTTTAAAACTTGTTCAGCAACTGCTGCGCCAATAACAACACGAAACGAAAATACGAAAATATGTATGCATGGCATTCACGTAATAATAATTGCTGTAGGATCAATATGCTGCGCTTAATATGTACGTGCGCGTATACCAATCTATGGTTTGCTCGTTTGAAATTCACATAACTTTTTTATTTTTTTCGATCAAATTTTTCTTTTACACTGCAGTGTCGTTTTTGCCCTCCCTTTTTATATTACCACTTACCACACCAATCAAATCAGCCATTTTCTTGCGCAAATCATCACCGTTACCTGTCTATGTACCGTAGTGTAAGCTGGAAACATATTTCCGAGCTGTCAAGCTTCTGCTCATGCGTTAGATTGTTTTTCGACTCTACTTTGCTTGATTGATGTATAACATGGAATGTAGTACATCTAGTACTTACCTACGTACCTTATGTAGTACCTTATCGACTGATTATTGTATGTATGTACGTAAGGCACAATATTTTACCCTCAGCTGCCTACTGTTGGTTTCGTAGCAGCAGGCGCGCGACGTAAAAGCTTGAGGCCGCTAGTCGTGTTAGCTAGCACTGTATTACTTTGCTTTACCTATGCGATGTGATGTACTTTTTTGTTTGCGATTGTGTTGCAGCCATAGAGACGCTTTAAAGGTTGAAACTGAGAAGCTGAAGTCCGTTTTTCCACCTGTACGTATTGTGTGTGATTGTTTCATTAGTGCTCGACAGTTGCTTCAATGGCGTCGTTGCGGTATTTTGACGAAGAGCGACTGTGCGCGGAGACATTACGCATCTTTCTGTACGAAACGGAATTCGGCAAGCAATTCGATCCGCGATCTCATCGAGAGGAATTGGCGGATCATGGATATTTGAATTATTTCCTAAACCGTCTCCTCGCCTCCTACGAAACGGTGGCGGAACGGCAAAGGGTAAGAAAGAAAATTCTGTACGTTCACTCACACAACGTTTTGGATGAAAATGATTGTATTGTATTGTACTTTGGACCACATTTACCGTATTTTTGGGTGTATAATATCCCCCCATTGTATATCCCCCAGTGTATAACCCCCCATTGGCAAAACACAAATTTTGCCCACTGTATATCCCCCCTGGTGTATAACCCCCATGTACTGGAAGGTACCTAGCCTACCTATGTAAGCTGGTCATAAGCTAGCTAAGCTATAGCTACTCCTACACCATGCTACCATGCCTATAAGCTTAGTTGAGCATGTCTTGTACTAGAATAACCCTGTTTTGACCGCGATTATGCCCTAAAACACGTACTTTTGACCTCAAAAACATGCCTCTACACACCTCTCAAAAACAAAAATTTTGTCCCATGTATATCCCCCCCCCAGTGTATATCCCCCAGTGTATATATAACCCCCCATCAGACCTCTCGATTTTTGTATAGCCCCGGGGCTATACACCCAAAAATACGGTAGATCATATTTGTCCTGTAACACTGTTCAAAATTTTGTCCCCGCCTGTCCTGTCCGCTGCTTCTTTTAGGCCGCCAAAATCGTATTCCTCACACCAATAACTTAATATCTTATACGTATTTGCGCCTATGCTGCATGACTTGACACATGCTGACTTGACTTGACTACAGATTTTCCTCGACTGGTTCCCCACTTCCGGTCGGTCTGGCATCCATTTTCTCACCGATCTACTCCGAAGACACGAGTCCTGTCTGGCCGCCGACTTCCTCTCCTCTTGCCAACTGCAATGCGAACAAGTCATCACCGAACGTCTGATGACGTCATTTATGGCGGAATACGGGTCCCAGCTTGACGTCCAGACTTTAGCCGGCAGACTTTTGGCCCAAGAGTGCATCAGTAGAGGCCATTTCGAACAAATCAAGCATTCCTTCAGCCCGATCAACGCGGTTGAAGGCGATGACATCGATCCGTCTTCGAAAGTAATATTTTTTTGATTTTTGCTCACGTCTATGTGTGTCTCTGTCTCCATTGTGTCGCTTCTGTTGCCATCACAACCAATCCTCAAGAGAATAATTTTTTCAGGCCTTTGTGGCAGCGATAGCAAGCCAAGGTATTGCCGGCATTCATGCTCTCATTTCCGTGCTTCAACAAACCCGACAGTGTCCGCCGGAACTTATCGATTTTTTCCGCGAATTTTTCGCGCCGTCCGTCCAATCGAATCAAACTTCGGATCCTGAGCCGGATCCAGATCCGGATCTGGAATCGACCAGCGAATGCGGATTGAGTTTAGCCAATCAGAGCCAGCGCAATTCCGCTCGCAAGTCGACGCGATCGTCGACGACCAATGACGACTACTCGTCGATGAGCGACAGCGACGGCGCTTCCTCGTCATCGTCGTCACGTGACGGAATCGTCGGAAGTCGAGGCATCGTCTCCTGCGTTTCGCCTTCATTGGTCGCCATACAAGAAAACGGTAGCTATATCAACGATGCTTATTCGCCGAGCGTGCTGAACAAAAGTGCGGATCCAGGTATGCATTAGAATGCACGTACGTAACGTGCCCTACACGTACCTACCTACATACCACAGTACGTACAGTACATACGTACGGTTGGTTTATGTACATACTGTATGTCTGTACCTACGTAAATGTTAATGTATTACGTAAGCTACATACTGTACGTACTGTACTATTGGACGCAAGTGTGACTTTATCTCTGTCTGAAGTTTACTCAGCAGCCAAATACCACAATGGCTGATAATTTTTGTTGATTCGTTTTTTAAGATGCTACCGCTGAAATGCGATTTTCCGGATCGGAAGGCATTGAGATGACGAAATTGCACTTGCACACAGGAGGTGCAGATGAGCGCCTTGCTCATTCAAAGCTGAGGAGACGAAGCCACGATCCCTTACAATCCTCGACTGCTTTGCCCTTTGTTCCTGTGATCTACGAATATGAGGCAAATGGTGAAAAAGAGCCACGTCAATCATAGGCGGGACATCTCTGTACTTTTTTCATTCACAAAAGGTTCTCACTTTCGATCAAATCTTGATTTTTTCGAAAGTTGAAGTACAATACATACTGTATCGGCCCAACTGTAAATATGCCGGATGGATCAAAAATATGATTAGGCCTATCAGTTACCTTCGGACTGTGATCTTAAAATAACATTGATTGTGAAATGCTTCGTACATGACTGCTTTGTGATCGACTATTGTAGTCGTCAAGCTATACGTAATGTGATTTTCTAATCAATATTCAAGATGGAAGCTGATAAAACAAATTACTATGATTTGCACCAAAAGACAAAGTGATCATATTTTCCATGCTCCTTATCAATGGCTGTACGACAAAACAATAGTGCGCTACACACGAGGTGAATAAACTCACGGGGAATTCCCCGTAAGTATGCGATAAAGCATAGGAAGTCCGGTGATTTCACCGTGAGTTTGAAACTCACCGTCGTGTCTACACAAAAAATGAAACTCGAAGTTCAAAATTCACCGTGAATTCACCGTGAGTTTACTCACCACGTGTGTAGCCCACTACTGTTGCTTTATCATAGCGATAACCGTTTTATCGTCCTCTGTTGGGGCTGTATTGATTGATGAGGCGATTGCATGAGAAGGGCATCTGCTGTCTATTGCGAGGCGGGTACCCGGTGCCGAAGTCGTCTTCGCCTTGCATGGCCTTGCTCAATGAGTTCATGGAGACAGAGACCAAACCCTGCAGCAGCTGCGTCGCTCTTCGTTGACAGCGACGCTCCAGTGCCGGCTGCTCGCACTGCAGAGTGCACTGCAGAAATCTGCAACAAACCAAGCGTCATATTGTACATTGCCGTGAAACATAAAGCTTACAGGTTCTAGGTACAAAGGGCACAAGGAAATATATTCGTAGTAAGTGGGATGCAAGCAAAAATCCATCCTCAAAATTATTTGTTTCTGCCCAGAAAATTGGTAACGAGGGCAAGAACCAGAGCAACGGAGGTTTTGGGCAGGATTTTTTGGCCATCCCCATTCATACCCGTGATTTTGACATCTATACATGCGTATTAGAATTCCGTTCGTTTTACTCGCAATTCGAATCCATGAAATCGTTCATAACATCTCTGAAGGTTTCGGAAATGGATTCCATCCCCTGTGGCCCGAATTGTGGCCGGTTCTGATCTCGCTTTGAAAAGGCGGTGATGGTTCGATTGATGATGTCAAAGTTGGGATTACAGCGCTGCGAACACTCTGGAAACATCTCGTTGGTCACGTCGATGTAGCAGGGCATGTAGCGATTCCAATCTGAAAAAGTGACAAATACACTCTTTCCAGACAAAAACTCGAGCTTGCAAGCAAAGCTTCCACAGCATTGATGTACCATCAAAGTTGGGTCCACATAAATAATCCATGGTGTCATAAGTGGTTTGTGCCATGTTGATGATGAATGAATCGGGACAAGGTCTCCAGCAGTTTTTCATCTCTTGATAAGTTCTGCAAAATGCTCCTTGTGCACTGTACGTTACGCACAGTAAGTTACTGTAAAGTTTGGTGTATAACCCGATATCGAATATAACCCGATATCGAATATAACCCGAGCAAATTGGTCGATTTTGAGTTTTTGTATTGTATATAACCCGATATCGGGTAATACACGATACGTTTTTGATGCAGCAGCGAATGCAGCTTTTTGCCCATTTTAAGCGAAAAATATGGATATTTGGAGGCAAAAAGCGAAACCGCATTTAGCAAATTGCAAACATACATTGAATTACTAGCCCAAGCAGCCCTTACTGGCACCTGGCGCAAGGTGGTGGAATCGGTTTTCCGTATGCTCTGTACGTACAAAATCTTTGGAAAGAATCAAGACTGCGATGAGAGACGAAAATGCTTTGCGAAGGGCTAACTAGGACTGAGTCTGATGTGCAACATTTCGAATTCTCATGATTGGGGAAAGATGGTGGGGGAAATAAGCGCATTGAAAAAATGGTATTGAATATAACCCGATATTTTGTATAACCCGATATCGAATATAACCCGAGCGAATCGGTCGACTTTGTTTGTATAACCCGATCGGGTTATACACCAAACTTTACAGTACTACTGTATAGCAGTGAAGGTTGTACTTGATTCATGATTGACTCACAGCTTTGCTGGAAAATAAATTGGGCAAACTAATTTAGTCGAAGTAGTATATAGATGCAGGGTTGCCTATCAAAATTAAATTTTAATATAATATGATATAAAGACCCTCAATTTAATTTTAATATAATATAATATGATATAGGGTAGCGATTTTAATTTGATAATATTGGCAATTTTGATATATGAAAGAAAAACGTATTTTTATGCATCCATAAAGAGCAGAATTGTGTACGCATGGACCTAAATGTAAAGATTTGAGTGCCAAAGCATCAGCGAGGCATCAAACATTTCAATTTAGGTGTTTCAAGCAACATTATTGCTCTCAGATTCAAGTGTGCACAGCACAAAATTTCTGTAATTTGCACCTTTCTCAAGTGATTTTGCGCCTCTGGCAGCTGACTTTTGGGGCGCAAATGGAAAACTGGGGCGGAAATGCGCCTCAAGTTACTACCTAACCTACTACCCCCCTCGCTATGTACCGTATGTACAAAGTGTGTTATGGTGTTATGTAAAAGCGTGCTCCGTTCCTGGAAGTAAAAACGTACGTAGGAAGCAGAAAATGCTACCGCTGAGCAATGAGTAAAAGTAAAACCGGCATTCGTTCGTCCACAAAATCAGAGCTGAGCTGCAGTGTGAAGAGAAGACAACGCACTTTTTCGTTTTCGTCTGGCGTCGCCTGGTTGGTCCTTCGTTTTGCTCGCGAACGGCGCCATGCTTGCTTTTTCCTTTTTGGCCGGTGGCTGCAGCCTGCTGCTCTTCGTGGACATGTCGCCGTGGCTGCTGCTGCCGATGCTGCTGCCGTTGGTCTGCCGCTGCTGCGCCAGCAAGAAGAAGAAAGAGGCCGCGAAGCCGGCAAAGCCCATCGAGACCGTTGAGCAAAATCCCTTTCCACCACCAGCAGCGCCCGTAGTCGCCCCAGCTCGCAGTCGCAGCAAGAGCTCGGAAGACAAGAAGAGCGACAACAAGAAGAAGAAGGAGGAAGAGGAGAAGAAGAAGCGAGAAGCGGAAGAAGCGAAGAAGAAGCAGGAGGAGGCGCAGCGAAAGCAGAAAGAGGAGGAGGAGCGGAAGAAGAAGGAGGCAGCGGCGAAGGCGGAGGAGAAGAAGCCGAAAGCCGAGGAGCCCAAGAAGGAAGAGCCGAAGGAGAAGGAGGCGTCGGAGCCGAAAGGAGTGCCGTTGGCCGCCGAGTCTGCGCCCGCCGTGGACGCTGCCGACGCCGCAGCTGACGACGAGCCAGGAGCCATGACCCAGCCCCAGTTCTCAGCCGTGCCACCACCCGAGTCCAAGTTCGTGGACCCCGGAAAGTTCAACGCCAACGCCTCCGCTTTCGTCCCAGACAAAGGCGGAGAAGGAGAAGCCCAGCAGGCCTAGCCGGCGCTCATCTTTGACTACTGCCACGCTGTCTACATACGTACTAGCGAGCGATACTCATTCCTCTCCTCTGCGTGCACATACCGTACTGTACTGAACTTGTCTTGATGACAGTAAAGCTTTTCTCCTGCCTGCATGTGTCCATATTATTATATTCTGGCAAGCCGAAGATTGGCTCGTGGATTGTGATGTGTGTGTATGTTTACTTACGTACGACACATACCTACTTACAGTCATACGAAGCTCATACGCAAAGTAAGCAGGAATGCAACAATATTGATAGTGAGATTAATGGTTTTAAATTTAGCTTAGTAGCAGCTATGTTTTGCCAAACTTTTACCCTCACCTGCAAGCATCTCTGAATTTCTTTTGGTCCTCCTGTGTGAAGGACTGTGAAAACTGGAAGGATTGCTGACGAGGATAGACCATGTTGCTGTCCTGACCGCCAGTGATAGAGTCCATGGCGGCATTGATGGCCAATCCCAGGCACTGCAGTGGACACGTGATTCCTTCAATCCCGCTGTCGCCTCCACGTTGACCGAAACTAGCAGATCAGAAAGAAAATTATTAAATTTAAAATAGCAATCTTTATTCTGTGATCGTGATGGTGACAGAGATGACTCATTGAGGAAAGAAAGACCTGTTTTTCTTATACTTTTGTTGAAAATTGTTGACTTGCCGCTTGAACCTCTGAACGACATCGTGATGAATTTTCAGAGCTGAGTTTATCGAATGAACATGCCCTGAAACTAAAATCTCTGTAGTCCTATGTTTTGGAATCTTTCACACCATCCAAAAACCAAGGGCTAGTACTTCCTTCGATTCGATTCGAATCCAAACCACATACCTGAGGTTTTTTGTTGAGCGAGCCAGACGCAAAGTGCCACCAAGAAGAGCGAACAAGCTCGTCCCATCATTCCCTCTCTTGCAATGGAGAAGCGTATGGCTGGCTTAAGCGAGTGGCTTCTCGGGCTCTTCACCTCAAGCACCTTGACAAGTGTAGCTTACACAAGTGCAACTGGAGGTCAGCAATGAGCTGGAGAGTTGCAATTTCCTTCAAAAAAACGCAAGAATAGCCCGGCTCAATGCGCACACAAACCGAAAACCGTTCCTCGCAGACAAAAGGGCGCGTATACAACGACAGAGCTCGTCACTGAAATGCAAAGCTGCAGGGATATGACAAAAGCCTGCGATCCTCTGAGTCAATAGTCCACACCTCTGGGCTACAAGAGCGGCTAAAATAGATCAACGGCTATCGTAGAAAGAAGTACGTGATGGGATGGGACACAGTTGTGGCGTAAACGTTAGGGGCAACAAAAAGTTAGCGAAGACAATTGTAGCTGACAGCTAGAGGTGAAGCGAAGCACCTCTCTTGCACAAATGCTAAGAGAAGAAGCTCATAGCATTGCCACAAGTGTTTGGCTATAGAAAGGCGCAACGTTTACCGGCTGGGCGACAAAACCAGTTCCTGAAACAAATATTACGACGGCGTGGCTGTGGGATTTTCTTTTGGGCTAATAATCGACGACAGTCATTCGAATAAATCAAGGTAGACGCGCCAGCGGAACCTCGAGAGGCTCACGAACGAGACTTCGGCGCGTCCCACCTTACTTAGTCATGTGTAAATAGGAGTGACGGAAATGAAAACACACATTTGCTCATAACTCCCGAACCAAGAGGCGGATTGAGCTGAAATTTTACACGAAGATGCCCCCTATGGGTACGTATCGGCTGGCAAAATTTCAGCTCGATAGGCCCACTGGTTAGGGCGCTACGGCGAAAACCCTATTTTTGAATGATGTCACGCTCTTATGTACTGAAAACTTGTGACCTCCATAACTTTTCAACGAGTGGAGGGATCGAGCTCGGTTTTTTTTTAGAAGATGGGAAATGTAAAGATCTTGGCAAAGTGGTCCGAGCACTTTTTGCGTTTAAGGCCTCTGACACCCTTAAAAGTGCGATTTTGTGGTAAAAATAGTTGCAAAGTTCCCACTCATACTCCTCCCTGGATTTTTTTCGGATCTGAGTGGTAGGTATACCAAAAGATAGATCTCACTCTACTCTCGATACGACTTTTTTAGATTTTTAAAATTCGCTTTGGTTCTCGATGGGCTTTGCCGCTTCGCGCCTCTTTCTTCTTCTTGCTGCGCAGCAGGAGACCGACGCGCGCTCGGCAGCAGCAGCCACGCGACATGTCCACGAAGAGCAGCAGGCTGCAGCCACCGGCCAAAAAGGAAAAAGCAAGCATGCGCCGTTCGCGAGCAAAACGAAGGACCAACCAGCGACGCCGCAAAAAAAAAGTGCGTTGTCTTCTCTTCACACTGCAGCTCAGCTCTATTTTTGACAACAATGCGGTTTTACTTTACTCATTCTCAGCGTAGCATTTTCTCTCCTACTACTTTTTACTTCCAGAACGAGCACGCTTTACTACCCATAACACACTTTTACATACGTACATAGGAGGGGGGTAGTAGGTAGGTGTAACTTGAGGCGCATTTCCGCCCCAGTTTTTCCATTTGCGCCCCAAAAGTCAGCTGCCAGAGGCGCAAAATCACTTGAAGAAAGGTGCACAATTACAGAAATTTTGTGCTGTGCACACTTGAATCTGAGAGCAATAATGTTGCTTGAAACACCTAAATTGAAATGTTTGATGCCTCGCTGATGCTTTGGCACTCAAATCTTTACATTTCAGGTCCACTGCGTACACAATTTCTGCTCTTATGGATGCATAAAAATACGTTTTTTTCTTTCATATATCAAAATTGCCAATATTATCAAATTAAAATCGCTACCCTATATCATATACTTATATTATATTAAAATTAAATTAGAGGGTCTTTATATCATATCTATATTAAAATTTAATTTTGATAGGCAACCCTGCATCTATATACTACTTCGACTAAATTAGTTTGCCCCAATTTATTTTCCAGCAAAGCTGTGAGTCAATCATGAATCAAGTACAACCTTCACTGCTATACAGTAGTACTGTAAAGTTTGGTGTATAACCCGATCGGGGTATACAAACAAAGTCGACAGATTCGCTCGGGTTATATTCGATATCGGGTTATACAAAAAATCGGGTTATATTCAATACCATTTTTTCAATGCGCTTATTTCCCCCACCATCTTTCCCCAATAACTGAGAATTCGAAATGTTGCACATCAGACTCAGACCTAGTTAGCCCTTCGCAAAGCATTTTCGTCTCTCATCGCAGTCTTGATTCTTTCCAAAGATTTTGTACGTACAGAGCATACGGAAAACCGATTCCACCACCTTGCGCCAGGTGCCAGTAAGGGCTGCTTGGGCTAGTAATTCAATGTATGTTTGCAATTTGCTAAATGCGGTTTCGCTTTTTGCCTCCAAATATCCATATTTTTCGCTTAAAATGGGCAAAAAGCTGCATTCGCTGCTGCATCAAAAACGTATCGTGTATTACCCGATATCGGGTTATATACAATACAAAAACTCAAAATCGACCAATTTGCTCGGGTTATATTCGATATCGGGTTATATTCGATATCTGGTTATACACCAAACTTTACAGTCACTTACTGTGCGTAACGTACACCTGCACAAGGAGCATTTTGCAGAACTTATCAAGAGATGAAAAACTGCTGGAGACCTTGTCCCGATTCATTCATCATCAACATGGCACAAACCACTTATGACACCATGGATTATTTATGTGACCCAACTTTGATGGTACATCAATGCTGTGGAAGCTTTGCTTGCAAGCTCGAGTTTTTGTCTGGAAAGAGTGTATTTGTCACTTTTTCAGATTGGAATCGCTACATGCCCTGCTACATCGACGTGACCAACGAGATGTTTCCAGAGTGTTCGCAGCGCTGTAATCCCAACTTTGACATCATCAATCGAACCATCACCGCCTTTTCAAAGCCAGATCAGAACCGGCCACAATTCGGGCCACAAGGGATGGAATCCATTTCCGAAACCTTCAGAGATGTTATGAACGATTTCATGGATTCGAATTGCGAGTAAAACGAACGGAATTCTAATACGCATGTATAGATGTCAAAATCACGGGTATGAATGGGGATGGCCAAAAAATCCTGCCCAAAACCTCCGTTGCTCTGGTTCTTGCCCTCGTTCCCAATTTTCTGGGCAGAAACAAATAATTTTGAGGATGGATTTTTGCTTGCATCCCACTTACTACGAATATATTTTCCCTTGTGCCCTTTGTACCTAGAACCTGTAAGCTTTATGTTTCACGGCAATGTACAATATGACGCTTGGTTTGTTGCAGATTTCTGCAGTGCACTCTGCAGTGCGAGCAGCCGGCACTGGAGCGTCGCTGTCAACGAAGAGCGACGCAGCTGCTGCAGGGTTTGGTCTCTGTCTCCATGAACTCATTGAGCAAGGCCATGCAAGGCGAAGACGACTTCGGCACCGGGTACCCGCCTCGCAATAGACAGCAGATGCCCTTCTCATGCAATCGCCTCATCAATCAATACAGCCCCAACAGAGGACGATAAAACGGTTATCGCTATGATAAAGCAACAGTAGTGGGCTACACACGTGGTGAGTAAACTCACGGTGAATTCACGGTGAATTTTGAACTTCGAGTTTCATTTTTTGTGTAGACACGACGGTGAGTTTCAAACTCACGGTGAAATCACCGGACTTCCTATGCTTTATCGCATACTTACGGGGAATTCCCGTGAGTTTATTCACCTCGTGTGTAGCGCACTATTGTTTTGTCGTACAGCCATTGATAAGGAGCATGGAAAATATGATCACTTTGTCTTTTGGTGCAAATCATAGTAATTTGTTTTATCAGCTTCCATCTTGAATATTGTTTAGAAAATCACATTACGTATAGCTTGACGACTACAATAGTCGATCACAAAGCAGTCATGTACGAAGCATTTCACAATCAATGTTATTTTAAGATCACAGTCCGAAGGTAACTGATAGGCCTAATCATATTTTTGATCCATCCGGCATATTTACAGTTGGGCCGATACAGTATGTATTGTACTTCAACTTTCGAAAAAATCAAGATTTGATCGAAAGTGAGAACCTTTTGTGAATGAAAAAAGTACGAGATGTCCCGCCTATGATTGACGTGGCTCTTTTTCACCATTTGCCTCATATTCGTAGATCACAGGAACAAAGGGCAAAGCAGTCGAGGATTGTAAGGGATCGTGGCTTCGTCTCCTCAGCTTTGAATGAGCAAGGCGCTCATCTGCACCTCCTGTGTGCAAGTGCAATTCGTCATCTCAATGCCTTCCGATCCGGAAAATCGCATTTCAGCGGTAGCATCTTAAAAAAAGAATCAACAAAAATTATCAGACATTGTGGTATTTGTCTTCTGATTAAACTTCAGACAGAGATAAAGTCACACTTGCGTCCAATAGTACAGTACGTACAGTATGTAGCTTACGTAATACATTAACATTTACGTAGGTACAGACATACAGTATGTACATAAACCAACCGTACGTATGTACTGTACGTACTGTGGTATGTAGGTAGGTACGTGTAGGGCACGTTACGTACGTGCATTCTAATGCATACCTGGATCCGCACTTTTGTTCAGCACGCTCGGCGAATAAGCATCGTTGATATAGCTACCGTTTTCTTGTATGGCGACCAATGAAGGCGAAACGCAGGAGACGATGCCTCAACTTCCGACGATTCCGGTCACTGACGACGATGACGAGGAAGCGCCGTCGCTGTCGCTCATCGACGAGAAGTCGTCATTGGTCGTCGACGATCGCGTCGACTTGCGAGCGGAATTGCGCTGGCTCTGATTGGCTAAACTCAATCCGCATTCGCTGGTCGATTCCAGATCCGGATCTGGATCCGGCTCAGGATCCGAAGTTTGATTCGATTGGACGGACGGCGCGAA
>JASAMW010001978.1:0-17118 GCA_030247985.1 Epsilonema sp. ZAB3_2 | reverse complement strand
CAAGCTAGCATTGGAAACTTTTGCGATTGGTGGGTGGATACTGTAAACGGAGTTTTTGTTTTTTAGTGGTACCAAGGGTCCATAAGCCTATGAGAGTGTTCCTCGTAATAGAAGCGGTGTGTTCAGAGCTACTCGCGCTAAGAGCCGAAAGACCTCCTGATTGGGAGGCCCCACCCCCAAGTGGGATGTCCACCCCCCAAATGAGGTGTCCCACCCCTCAACTGGGGGGTCCCACCCCCCAACTGAGATGTCTTTTCAAATACTCCCGAGGCGGACGAGAGAGCTGCAAGCGATGCCCCGAAACCACCCCCAACTGGGATGTCTTTTCAAATACTCCAAGGCGACGAGGACTACAAGCGATGCGAAGTCGGAAGGCTCGTTGCAGTGCGCCCACTGAAGGACAGATACTGGCCCATATAAATAACAGCAGGATGCAGTGAAACATCAAACTCGCAGGTTTAGTAAATTCGTCAGCAAAACGTTACACTATGTTGGCTGCAGTACTGAGAAAATGTAGATTAGACACACCGAATGCTGCATGACCCGATGGAATTTTATGGCTAGATACTATTCCATTTTCCCACTATAGGTATAAAATAGTCACAACAACTGCTCAAATAGGTGCATTTACCCACAATAATCTATATGCCTGTCGTACACATGACATTGTCACAAACAGGATAGAGTCATCAATAATATGGGTTATTGTCCAGGAAAGCCATCAGAAGAGAATGATTGCCTCCAGACAACATTTTATCTTCAAGGAAGTTCGATATTATTGCCTCCTCTGCGCGTGTGTGACACAAACGTACATATACGCAGGTCGCAGACGGTATGAAAGATCACACATAGTAGGCAATGAACCCACGTGGGTTCAATAAGCATATGAGTATGTATGTAGTAGTAACTTTTTAAATTTACACACGTAAACTTCACCTTCATAAATGTATACAGCTCTTCCTCTTTGTACTGGGGAGTGGTGTGGTAGTGTGTGAAGTGTGAACTACAGTATGCTGCGGCAGTAAAACTATGATCCCCAGCGTCTGGCCAAATAAGTACGTACGTAACGTACATTCATGGTTCTGCTTATTACATAAGCTCCTTCTCAAGTTATTTGACAATGTCTCATTATTAGGCTGAGTGTCTTATGATACGATTTCTTGAAGTGCGCGTGCGTGTGTGTTAGAGATAGTCCAAGCACGGCATGGCAAAGGAGTATTATTGTGCAATAAATAATCATGACCATTTGTGTAGTAGACCACCATCATCTCTTGGGACCTAAAATTGAATCCATCAAACCCATATTAGATTTGAAGTCAAATTCAGGACTGCCAGCATGGATTTGTAGCCCTAATGTGTGATGTAATTTGATTCTGTTCAATTCAAATAAGATCAACGTCATGCCTCACTGCGTCCATATCTTTCAACAAAGCGAAAAAACAGGCAGATTTTTGCAAGAAACGTCCCCCTCAAGACACAATTTTTCATCTGGTGTGCCATGTGCATTGTGTGCCTTACATATTGCAGTCTGTTGTGCTCTGGCCCAGCCCTGTAGAGTAGAACCTTCCAACACACCACTCCCTCCAAGAAATTACTGTAAAGAAAGGATTAACCAGTTCCCAAAAAATTTCGGTTAATCTTTCATCGATGTCAGAAGCACGAAAAATCCAGAAATTGAATGTTAAAGAAAAGGGAGCAGAGGGACACCCTTCAATCTACATACAGTACTTTACTGTACGTACCTGCCAATAATAGAAATGTACAGAAAACAGCTTGAGCATGTGCGCAATGCCAACATACCAAGCAAGACGCATAGAATCCTATGGAATGGACTAACCAATGCATGATGCTTCAATGCTTCTACATAGGTACATAGACCCACAACAATGGAATCTCTTTATTGCATTTGCAGCCGCCCTTTTCCATCTGAGTAGAACTGTAGGCCTACTACTCCGATAACCATTTTGATGCAGCGCCAAAGACTCAAGGAGAACAAAGACGTTCTAAGCCGACTGAAAAATGAAATTGCTGTCCAAATGAAGAAAGTGTGACTCCTAGCCACATTATGTACGCATAGTACCGCAGTGCAAGTGATTCTTATCAAAAGTGAAATTTATTAAAGTGTACTTTTCTAGCAGCAATGGGGGTACCAACAGTAACGATCCGTGTTCCAAATGGCATAGCGCTAAATATTGCAGCTGCAATTTTCCCTCATTTCTTGCGTCGCTCTCTGCTTTTCCCTCCATTCGTGTCCTGCCAGGTAGGTATTTGATCAAGGTGTTATTAGGCATCACAATTCAGCTGAAGTTCCGGCAACAATAAGTGTATAAGTATTACATAAAGCCCGAGCAAGAGTTGGCTGAAAGCAAACACGGGGCACTCCAGCTATGTACTTATGACAAGCGGGCAGGCACAATGTATGTACTGTCCCTGCCTGGCTGAGTTGAGCAATAGGTAAACTTTTTCCAGAACCTATCATCTCTTGATAGGAACAAACAAGGAAGAGAGACACACCATCTCTTCAACATTATTTACCCAATCCCACCACCGCCCTCCCCAAAAGTTGTGAGATTCAATGAGGGGGGACCAGAGAACAGACAACAACAGACAGAAAAGAGAACCGACAGACAACCTTTGGCCAACCGCCTGTCGCTTAAACATTCCACAGATTCACTAGGCCCTTCAGCTTGCATACTCACTCACTTACGCCTCAAATTATATGTATCTACATCCCCCTCTCTGCCTTTCGACTACTGTACATACCACAACAGCCTTCACGGCTGGCAGCTAATGCACACCTACAGTATGAGTAAATTCCCGCATACTAGCATAATACACTGCATACTTTGTGCTGCAGTGAATGCTCTAAGCTGCCTACAGTGTAACGCATAATACATACTACGATTGGATGGATACAGCCTATACGTAGTTTGCAACATGCATGAAGTCTTGAAGCAGCGTGTACACTTGTCAGCGCCTCCTGTTCAGGGTAACACAGGCTGTCAGTGATATGCTAGCCTTGCCGTTCATTCAATACAAAAGCTCGTTCAGCGGCGTGGCAGTCATGCATATGCACAGAATACAGCACCGACTATAAGGGTTTTTTAGATGAGTTTTTAGCGGCCGACCAGACGGACCAAAACATAAGTGGTCCGGACCAAACAAGAAAAACACAAATTGGCCAAAGCCCTTCGCCTTCCTTGGGCCACCTGTCTGCTCTCTCACATCACTGCGATCTCTCCTCCCCTCCTTTCTCCTTCCTTCCCGCTCCCCCACGGTGACCCTAATCCTCTTTATGACCACTCAAGAGGGAGGAAACAAAAGCTCGTCCGTTTCGTCCGATGTCTTGGGCTGGGACGAAAAAGTCCGGACCGCCGGCCCATTTTGGATCAACTAAAACGCACTAATCCTTCGGCCGGCCGGCGGTCCGGCTCTTTTTGCTCAACTAAAAAACCCTTTATGCATATGCACAGAAAGGTAAGCATCCCTGGCAGTCACACAATTAGCAACCTGTCAGCTTCACCTACTGCCACATACATAGCAGTTATTGCTGTCGATATATGTATGTACACTACATGCACACCTGAAGCATGTAATGTATGCACGTATCAATCACATGACACATACAGACATCACATACTTACGCGGCAGTAGCCTATAGCTGACAAATTGCTTTGTCAGTTGCATGCAGCTTTGTCCTTGCTTACATTTTAAAGTCGAGCTGTCACAGTGGTTGCAGCACCACCTGTTGATTGCCAGAGAAGGAGGGAGGGATGAGGGTAGCGGGATCAGTAGTGCAAAAATTGTCAGCCCCAGCACCATAGAAGCTGGCTGCTGTACCAAAGTTTGCGGGTGTAGGATACAAATGAGCGACAGCTTCTGCTCCCAGGGGACGCTGTTGGTGGTAATGCATAGCGTGTGCAGGATGAGGATGATGGCTACCAGGGGGCACAACTGCCTGGTGCCCCGGGTGATGGTGGTGATAAGCAGCATATGGATGTGCAGCATGTTCTTTGGTTGCTGCAGTGAGAAAGAGAGGCGAATGTCCCGCAGCTTGTGACTGGTGAGCATGAGGATGGTGGTGGTGAGGTGGAGCAGCTAAGAGGACATGGTGATGCGAGGGAGAGACCAGCTGATGCGCAGACACCACTGCCGAACCGTTCAGCAGTGGATTGTGTACATGGGGCAGTGATGACGTCACGTTGCTTGCAGCTACAGTACTACTGGCACTCCGCTGTTGTTGCGTCTCCAGGCTGTTGCTGGTACGAGCTGCGCTCGAGGAAGCAGTGTTTCCAGCAGATGAGCGGTGTTGGTGGTGTGCCATGGAAGAGACTGAGGAAGAGGAGGAGGAGGAGGAAGTGGGAATCACAGCCAGACCGCTCACACCAGCACCTGAAGCAGCAGCGTGAGCATTGTGGTGCAGAGCAGTCGTACCATTTGTCATCACTGGTTCCTGATGATGAGCTGCTGCAGCCAATGCCAGCTTACTAGCGCTGTGATGTGGATGCAGATGAGGATTCTGCGAGTCCATTGACTGGATGAGAATGGGCGAGGGGCCGAAGCTGAGGCCCTTATTCGACTCGGCTACCCTCGCTGCCTGAGCCCCACTGCCATACGGGCCTGCAGTTGCAGCATTGAAGGCCAGATAACCCTGATGAGCGCCGACAAATCCATCAGCTTGCTGATGTCCAGCAGCAGAAGGAGGAGGCATCAGTTGCATAGCTGCTGGATTTCTGAACTTGTCCTCCAGGCCAAACGGGTGCATCTGCATCAGGGGCTGATGTGAGATGGCGACGGCAGCCACCTGAGATGGCTGCTGCTGCTGTTGTGACTGTTGCTGCAGAGAGTTTCCAGTTCCAGGTGTATTGGTGGCTGCAGCATTCTTGGCATTAGCTTTCTTCTTCTTGCTTCCCTTGCTGGCTTTTTCAGCCTTGGCACTAGCTCCACCCTGTTTCGGTGTGGCTCCAACTGAGCCAGCAACAGCAGCAGCAGCACTAGAAGGAGAATGACGCTTCCCATTCGGAGCATGCTGCTGTGAGGAGGACGTCTTCATTCCTACTCCACCACCTCCCACTGCTGTGCCGAAACCGTGCTGAGCAGCAGTGGATGTCAGTGGTCCATTGCTGAAGACAGAGCTGAAGACACCATCCATAGTTGTCTGCTGGTGACTCGGCGGGTTCCCTGGTTTGAAGTCGAGTCTTGGTTGCTGCTGTTGCTGCTGGTGATGAGCTCCGATGAGCCCATTGGCCAGCTGGCCAGATCCTGCAGCTCCTGGGCCAGTGGCGGCAGGCGGAGGGAGGGCGGGATATGGCGGGAAGTCCAGCGTGCGCGCCTGACTGCAGCGCTTCTTGCCGCAGAGGGCGCCCGGGAGGTAGCGATTGTCGAAGAATTTGCGGTCCAGACACACGAGACACGAGTGGCAGTCGGCGGCGAGGCATTCCTCGCAGGTGGAGCAGCCGATCTTGGCCTTGAAGCCCGGCCCGTCCCTCTGCAGTCGGTTCTCCAGCACTCGAAGACATCGCCGCTCCAGACAGGACTGCTTCTTGACGCCCGGCCCGCCGAACTGCGGACTGTCCTGGCAGTAGATGCAGAGGCCGCACGGCTTCGCCGAACAGCCGCGACACTGTCCGCAACGCTGCGAACGATTCATCTGCACTGCAGTCGCTGTCGTGTCGGCGGGCGGAGGTGGCGACGAGGGTGGGATCGAAGACGAAAAACGAAAAGACGACCGCGCCGAAAAAACGACTACGACGCCGATTGCGGCGGCGGCGGCGGCTAATGGAAGAACTACAGTTGCAACAGTGGAGTTGTCGGCGGAAGGAAGAAGGGATGGATGACGTCTGGTGATGCGCGTGTGATGTTCCGTCAGTTTTTTCTGGCTCGCTCTTTTGATCGGAATCAGGAGGGAGGATGATCCCTTGTGTTGTAGTGCGGGTGCAGGATCGGCGCAACAAGGAACAAGGGGGGAAGTAGATGGTTATACGCGGATGATGATGTAGTCTCAGTCAGTCAATGATTGTCGTTGTTGTGCAGCAGAGGCGCAATCGGCGGTGGCGCGTCGGTCTGTTTCATGCCGTGCAGTGCGCGCAGTACGTGTCTAAAATCAGGAAGTGAAAATTTAGGACATCTCCTCTGGCGAGCAGCAGCTGCCGCCATTAAAAAACATACTCCCCTACTACACACACATTACTACAACGCGGTAGAACAATGAGGGAGAAGAAAAAGGAGGGGTGCATAGCATACGTACAGTACAACTGTATCAAAGACATAACAATAAAACATAGAAAGAGAGAACTGTAGAAGACCTACACTACACAGTACGGGAATACCATACGAGATATGTATTCGAGCACATACTACACGTCTCCTGTAATGCCGTATATGTGCAGAACGACGATGTTACACAGCAGAGAATAAGATACTAGTACGTTATGTAGCAACGGCGGCACAGGTAAAAGGGCCTCCTTGTTTTCCAGCAACGGTTTTCTTTGACAAAAACGCCGCGATGTTTTGCTACTGCGCACAAGTTAGAGGTGTGTGTGTACAGAACACGTAGAGGAGAGCAACTGTAGTGGAAGAGAGAAGACATCTGGCGCAGGGTGGTAGATGGCAGGAGGTTAGGCTGAGGGGTGAGCGCATGGGCATGGAATGGATTTTTTTGGGGAAGTTTCAGAAGGATGGGGAGGAAGAGAGGAAAGGATGGCTGGCCTGGTTCACGCAGTTGACCGAAAAGAATGGAGTGGTTTAGTTGTATTTTTGCCAACCAACCACTTCCCGTCTGGATTGGATGGCCTGACTGACTGATGATAGGTACGCGATGGCATGTCGCGGGGTGACAGAGGGGACTAAATGAAAATCAGATTTTCAAAATAGGCACCCCCCAAAAGTTGTGCAATAAAAACTTGACACAGTTTATCGACACGGGAGGCAGCGAGAGCCTACTCACATCACGTACGTACGCACATTACACGCATACTCACCTGCGTCCGCACGCGTGCTCATGCACGTGCAATAATCGCCACCCCACCCGCCACCTCTTCGCCCTCAGTCACTCACTCACTCATGGAAGAGAGCGCCGTGCAAAAAAGACAACATAACAACAGCGCATGCATATGCATCCTCGACAATAACAACATCAGCACGATCCACGAAACAGCCGCAGCATCCAGCCAGCCAGCAGTTCGCCGCAATAATAATAGAAGAGCACAACAAACAAACGAGAGGGTCATCAGACGACGTACACGCTGGTAATTACAATTTTACGCATATATATGTAATAATCATTCCACGCCCGTAAAGCTGTTGTATGCCATATTTCTTTGGCCCTGTGTCAAGGCAACAGTGCTCGTACTCGTGTGCTCGTATAAATTAGGTAATAGATGGCTTTTTCAAATTATTTTACTTTACTGTAACTGTGCAGCAATGCTTGAATAGTCAAAAATCAACGTAGAGCACATCATCAAACAACATAAAATTGGTTTCGTGCATTATCTGCGGTCCATCAAACGTTTCATACAAACATGGTAGAATAAAGCTGTTTCAAAGTCCCCGGCGGAAAGGGCATCACCAAACCGCCGTCGATAAGCAACGATTTCTCCTTTCACATCTCCAGCACTTTCAATCTGCAACCGCGATAACTCCGCATCCACTCGCTCTTCCGCAATCGTTGCAGTTGTGTTGAACTGCAGCAGTTTTCCAGCCCGAGCGATGAAGCTCTCCATGTCTTTCTTGTCGAAGTCGGGGTGCACGGATCTTCTCCTCAGTCCACGAAATTTAAGTAGATGCTTCTCCACTTCATTTTTCCATTCGAAAAACTCTAAAGAAAGCACCAAGGCATGTGTACGTGATACTTTCACACGTGCGTGGTGACAAAAGCGCTTCCGAATGTAACAACACAAAATGTGACACTCACCTGAAGTACCAGTAGAAGCAAACTCTCTCTCTCTCTCAGCAACAGAAATCGCATCCTCCTTCCCATGCTCTTCCTTCAGATGTTCAACGAGTTTAGGAACTTGATACATCGTGAAACTGCATCCATCTTCAAGACATCGGACGTGGCCAGTTTCTTGCCGAGACTTTTCTCTGTCTTCGAGATATAACGTTCGCTTGTGATTACACAGACTCTGTCTAGACGCGAAGATCTTCTGGCAGAATTCACAACTAAGACGACACGCCTTCGACATGACGGATAAAGTAGACAACAACCTATTTTACAAGCTAAGCTGCCGCTTCAAATGTCTCTGAACGTCTGAACTGAACTGAAAGGACGAACGGTTATCTGTTCAAATTCCCTCCTTTCCTACTTTTTTATTGGGCGCTTGTTTCAATTATATTGTGTTTGTGTTTATTTTTTGCGAAGATTAGTAATGCATATATTCCGTGTTGTCCATGACATGTACGTCGTCTGGTGACCCTCTCGTAACAAACAACAGCATCAGCATGCACGAGGAAAACGCGTCCTTGAAAAACCCAAGCCCAAGGACTCCTATCTCTAGGAGTACATGAAAATACCATGGACTGCTGAATGCTCAAGGACTCCTATAAATTAATTTATAGAAGTCCTTGCTGAATGCTGAATAAATGTCATGGATTGCTATTATGCAAGGAAACTAAACTTCGCAGTCGCGCATGTTGCCACTCACTGGAATTGGAGTAAGCTGGAGCTCATCTTAGTTGAGTGAGGCCATGATATTTCGTCGATTGCATGTTTGTGTTGCTACGAAATGAGTGTGAATTCACCGCCATTTGTATTAGCTCCTGAAGCAACGAAGCAATCGTACCGTCAAGCAGTGTGGGATAATTTGGAGGCGAAAAATCTGGCTGCCTTCCCACGACCCGTACACCATCGTATTCCAGATTTCAATGGTGCCGCAGCTGCAGGAGATCGTTGTGCCCAGCTGCCCCAATTTCAGACTGCCAAGGTTGTCAAGGTGAATCCAGATAAAGCTCAAGAACAGTCGCGATTTCTCGCTTTGCAAGCTGGTAAAGTTGTGCTGGTACCCACACCCAGGCTGCGTCATGGCCTGTTCAATCAACTCTGCCCACCTTCCAATGCCAATCAACAACTGATGCATAAAATTGCTACCTCAGAAGGGTTGAGGAACTATTCCAATCCATTGGGATTGGATGCTACAGCAAGGATTTGGAGTAACAGGATGGGTAGCTCTGAAGAAAATGCCGCAAACGAAGTTGCTGTCAAATTATGCTGCATTTAGCACGGCGACAGCGAAACAGGGTGAAGCCATGGGTCCAGGGTCCCATACAAACAAATACTCAAAATCGATCAAAGATTTTCGGGACAAAAAAAATTTTCCGAAAATGACGTCATTTCCCAGAGATCCAGGCCGTTTTCAGCCAAAGAGGCCAAAAAAGGGCAAATCCAGCACCTTCCGGGGCCTATATCTCGACAATGACGTTGAGGCAGAAAGTTGCCGCCATAGTGAAACCTACCCGCAAAGATTCCCTCTTTCACCCCATACCACTGGCAGACCTCTAGTTAAGGCCTAACAAGATTATTGAAACATATATTTTCTTTATCAAAAAATTCACCAACATTAAATGTATTTTTCCTTTATATCAGACCACCATTACATGCGCCTGATCAGCTGATTCCGAATATGCCGCTGGTGCCTGCAAAATTTGCATTATTTACGAGTTATGGCCTCCAAAGTGGCCCTATTTTCCAAAAAACGCGATTTTTATCGATTCTAAATCCATAAGGGGTTAAATTTTTAAACAACTTTTTCTGACCTAATTTTATGCGTAGAATCCGAATCTGAACTTGATTTTTTTATTTTCCCACATTTAAGGCCTTATTTTCACGATTTGACATCTGAAAAAGTAGAAAATGGCAAAAATAAGGCCTTAAATGTGAAAAAATGAAAAATCAAGTTCAGATTCGGATTCTACGCATAAAATTAGGTCAGAAAAAGTTGTTTAAAAATTTAACCCCTTATGGATTTAGAATCGATAAAAATCGCGTTTTTTGGAAAATAGGGCCACTTTTGAGGCCCATAACTCCGTAAATAATGCAAATTTTGCAGGCACCAGCGGCATATTCGGAATAGCTCGATAGGCGCATCTAATGTGCTGATATCAAAGGAAAAATAAATTTAAGGTTGGTGAATTTTTTGATAAAGAAAAGATATGGTTCAATAATCGTGTTAGGCTTAACTAGAGGTCTGCCAGTGGTATGGGTGAAAGAGGGGACTTGCGGGTAGGTTTCACTATGGCGCCAACTTTCTCCTCAACGTCGTGTCGAGATATAGGCCCATGAAGATGCTGGATTTGCCGTTTTTTGGCCTCTTTGGCTGAAAACGGCTGGATCTCTGGGAAATGACGCATTTTCGGAAAATTTTTTTTGTCCCGAAAATCTTTGATCGATTTTGAGTATTTGTTTGTATGGACCCTGGACCCTGCTCCCCTTTTCGCTGCGCGTGCTAAATGCAGCATAATTTGACAGCAACTTCGTTTGCGGCATTTTCTTCAGAGCTACCCATCCTGTTACTCCAAATCCTTGGCTACAGTAAGGGTGGATCTCATCGTGATCGGCTCGGTCGCTGTAGACCTTCAGGGCCATCGCATTGGAAAAGGTGAAGGTTATGCGGACTTAGAATATGCAATGATGAAAGCAATGGGAGCGGTAAACGATGAGACACCAGTCATATCAACAGTTCACGATTCGCAGGTTTTTGAGGAGATGCCAGACAGGTAGGGATTGGCAGTTTTTCGCCTTGGCGCTCATTGCACGATGCTCTGCACAATTGATCCCATTGTCGTTGGGCATCTGTGCGTTTACAGGTTGTTCGACCAAAGTACAGATGTGTGCGTGGATGTGATTTGTACTCCTACCAGAACCATTCCAACCACTGGCAATATGCAAAAGCCCCAGGGCATCATATGGTCAAAACTGACGTTGGAGAAACTCCGACTGATGCCCATTCTCCAGGTGCTGAGAGACAAAGAAGAACGACAGGGGAAAGACGTCACTTTAGCCCTTTGAATCCTAAAAGAAATCTCCGTCTTCGTGTGCAACTGAAATGTTGTTGCACTACACGTAGTACAACATCAACGAACGAACGAAGCCATCGTTGGAGAATATCAGGCATCCCAAATAAATTCTATGAACTGTCATGAAGTCATTTGATTGGACGGACAAGGTCCGCGGTCCATTTTATTAGTGGTTCTGGTGGCATGAGCGCCTCAACGGCTTCGGAATTGTTTTACGGTGATTAACATAAATAGCACAGGCATAGTACGTCATCATCAATAAATCATATGACGGAGCATGGGCTAGTACAGGGTGTTTTATTTCTCATGGATGATTTTGATTGCCAATTTCATCAGGTTACCCTGCACCGATTTCGCTCAAATTTTGCCCACATATTTTAGAGCGTTTGCCATTTACTTGGTAGAAATTTGGAGTTAAAATTCTGCATTGGTAGTGAGAATTATCCCCTTCCTTTCAAAATTGCAATTTCGAGCTTTTTCTTCCCACTTTGTACTGCCAAATGATTGAAACCCTCTTCTTGGAGCCCAACGGCTCCTTCCTAGGAGCAAAATAGTTTCAGCAAGATGGAACCTAAGCCCTAAACAGCCAAAAACCACTGACAGTGTTGGTGGCATTGCTTGGAGATTGTCTCATTTCTCATCAGTGCTGCTCGCGCCTCATCAGTGCTGCATCCTCAGCTGATGAGCCACATTCACTGATCTGATGACTTTCGAATTCTTTCTGGGGTGTAGAGAAGGGAAAAAGGTCTAAGGACGAATCCAAAGCCGCTTACCATTAGAAAAAATTGCTGCAGTGCCACTTGCCATGTTTTTCGAAATTCTAAAGGAAAATTTTAGCAGTAGGTTTTTTTTTTTCTGTCAAAAATTATGGTGAAATTTGTGATTTCATGTTATCTGCTGTGTTTCTCACAACCACAACCATTTTAACTCCAGATTTTTACCAACTAAATGGCACACGCTCGGGAATATGTGGGCAAAATTTGAGCAAAATTGGTGCAGGGTAACCTGGTGAGATTGGCGATCAAAATCATCCATGAGAAATAAAACACCCTGTATGTACTTCTATTGATGGTGCTATGCACGAGCACGGGCCTATTAACAAGACCACACATGAAAAGACTGAGCTTTGTATTGAAGTCGATGACATCATCCAAATAAAATTCGATGCAGGCATATGCAGGTATTTTATCACAAAATAATTCCAACAGTAAGCTAAGCACCGGAAACGGCTTTGTGGACTTTTTGCTTTGTTTTTGCATTATACGCTACTTTACACCTCTATGCCATCGTTTCTCTAAGACTGCTAAAGTATTCTCTCAGCTGTGATTCGTTGAGCCCTAGCGATCTGCTGTCCCATTCGATGTCACCAACTGAACGCGCCTGAGTTATCAAATCAGCTGAGCTTACCAGTGGACTGAGTGGCGTCATTCCAGATAAATTTTGCTCAGATGAGCTGTCGGTAATCATTGGATTGGCAGTGATACGCAAATGCCCACCTCTGGATCCACAATAGTAATTGTGATGCTTCCAGCTGAAGGATCTTTTATTGCGGCTGTGGGGCCTGGGCCCTGTGAACCAGTGGTAGCCATTGTGTTCGTATGAGGGCTGGTGCACTGCCATCATAGGCTGAGGCGAAATTTGAATGCTGACTTCTGATCCTTGGTAGGAGACTCGTTGGAGATGGGGTCTCATGAAGGAATTGGTCGTTTGCCCAGCTCTGGCACCACTGGAACGCCTACTGGAGGAACCACCAACAGACAAAGAAGCGGCAGTCATTGGATCTTCATCTGGTGACGGCTCAACATTTTCACGGCAAAAATCGGCGAAGTCTTCCTCGTATTCGTATGGTGGCGATGGGGGAATGTTATTGCCATCTACTGTACGTCCGGTGGCACAATTGTAACCGCCACAACCGAATCCAGTTGGATAGGCGTGATGTCGATAGCGCTTTCGCTGCTCTCTTCCACTGGAGCCAGAGGCGTGCTCAGGCTCCAGTTGCTCTCTGGAAAGCCACACCCATTCCTGCTGACACGATGTAGCAGGAGAAGCCGTGGCTGACCGTGCGAAACTTGGAATCAACCGTTGAAACTTATAGCCGCCGCCTCTGCCCAGTCTCCAGCCGTTGTACGCGAGAAAATTAACGGCAAAGCCGATTCCCACCACTGCAGCGACACCAAAAAACACCAGTAGGACAACCCGAGCTGCGTTGGAGTTGGAGCTCCGCTTGCCCCCACTGGCTTTTGTGGACGATGGGAGGCTAACTGGAGTTGGACTATGTTCCTGCTTTGCATTCACGTTAGGTTCAAGCCGCAAAGGGGATGACTTTTGCAGCTGCTGATTGCTGGATGAACGGTCGTGCATGATTTCCCCTGAATTTGCATTTTGCAAATGTGATGGACCACCTGTGCCTTTTCTTTTTGATGTGACGTCGGAAGTTTTCCCCTGCCATTGTTGATTTGCGGGTTGACGACGTTGCAACTGCATCTCTATGTCAGTGGAAGACTGAAGAATCACTGGATTATTGGCAGTTCCGCGACACACCGCTGGTAAACTCATTTCGATCTGCATCGAGATGATACCAGGATGATTTCGTATGAGGAAGAAGCTGGGAGCTGGGCCCAAACCTGCCGGAACATCTGCCGCCAGAAATGCAGACGATGGGTAGCGTTGATGCTGATTATTATGGAAGTTTGAGTTGAATACCACCTCATCATTTCCTGCCCATGCATTGAGGACGAAATCTGCTGGAGCCACATTAGACAGATCGGAACTCATGCCATCCGAGTATTTGATGGACAGGCTCAACATTCCATTCTGTAATGCAACATCTTTTATTACGCCTTGACTTGTTGCACGCTGTACATACATAGTAGGTACATATCTTGAACGTATTGCCATTGCGTTCCCGCTCACCTGGTACTGACGATTGAACCTGTTCAGTACGTCCACTTTTGCCATGGCATTGAATCGAGGAAGCCCAGAGGAGGCGTGACGGACACTGTCCGCCTTTTCCAAGGTCAGATTGATGCCCGATACTGCTTCTGCAGCCATGGATCTCAGACTGACCTTCTCATTGGTCACAACCAGCTGCGCTGAGCCCAGGGCATACTTGGCCAATGGAGACAGCAACTCCAGCACCGTCCTACCTTCTGATACACCCTGCACCACGACGGTGCCCTTGCTCTCCAGTCCAGATGCGGTCAACGGGTGGTAGATGCGCGCCACCCTCTCATCTCTCAGCTTGAGATGCGGAGCTGCCAGCTGGGTCACATCCAGCAACAGATCCGGGCCCATCCCTCCCAAGTAGGAACTGTGCCCAGTCTTCAAATTCTGGATCTGGAAACGTGAATAGATGCGCACTTTTGCCTCCTGGTAGCGAAGACGACAAATGGAAGACGAGGTTGGAGGTGCCGACAGTGCACCGCCTCCTCCTCCTCCGCCACCGAAGAAACGAATCTGTTGTTGGTATCTCCGACGCTGCAGCAGGGCCTGGTCATTGATGGCGGCCTCGGTCTTGTTGGTTCGGCTTTTCGGCACCCACCAGCCTTTGATGGCGTGCAGCACCGGATCGGACAGCCACAACTCCACAGGGAACACTGGATGCCACACGGTAAACTTGGCAAAGGCGCGCATGCTACCGTACTCGATCAGAATCTGGGACGCCACCGACCCTCTCGTCTCGGAGCCATCTAGGTACACTGCGGTACAGTGAGGTGTCACCTGAAACACCAGCATCAGTGCAATTCATTCATGCAATGTGCAATGTATTGCACGTTACCTACCTACATAACGTATGTACTGTACATACATACATAGGTACCTAGGTACCTTATGTCCCCACGGGTTCACAAATTGGGTAGCACAAAAAGCGGTCACACATTCGTAATGCGCTTTTCACAAGGCATTCTGGGTTGGTACGTACTGTATGTGTATACTGTTGCAAAGCATAGGCCTAGGTAGTTGTTAGCTAAGCTGGTTTATACGTACGTACGTAAAGCTTTTCGGCTCGCTCGTAAAAGTACATACACACTACATAGGTAGGTAGCTATTGCAAAGGTCGATTCGTCATTGATTACTGCGTACGTACATACCCGTAATTGGACCATTACTAATTGTATGGAGGTTGTTTTTGGTGTGACACATGCACTTGTAACGAATGGCTCAACTTCTTGATGTTGTTATGGCATAGGCCTATAGTGCAAAGTGATGCCGCTGGTTGCTCGTTCGGCGTCCATCTTGTTGCCATGCTGCTTCTTTATGGCATAATGCATTTGCCGTCATGTTTGTTCAAATGTATTCGTGTCACTCAGAGCCTGTGCCGTGTGCCGTGCCGCCAGGACAGTCAATAGTTTTCTTCAAAAATTGTCAATCGACCAATTTATTGAAACGTGTTAGCGTTGGCTTGTTTCTACTGTTTCAGCCGACACGGCCTGCTCTACCATTGCTACCATACTAGTAATTAGGAATGGAAACTTTCCAGAAAGCAACCGCTCATTGCATGATATCCCCTTTCAAGACTGTCGATTATGTCCCGCCTCACACTACTTGGTGTGTGAACTGTGTTTCCCCCCAAAAAAATAGTACTTATCACATTGATGAGCTAATTAGGGCCCAGTTTTCGTTCCTCACGAAGGAACGGCCATTCTACGTACCACTGCACGTGCTCTTCTTTGCCGCATGTCCGCTTCCTTATTCTTCGCTATTCATGTTCATAGCTTATTAACAAAGAACCTAACCTACTCCTAAATTCTGTTGGTCATGAATGCATGGTGTGAAAGATGAAGCTCTTCTATCCGCTTTATCTTTCGTTCCCCTGAACGTCGTCGTCATATCACGAAATAAGCGTGAGGCAGCACCCAGCCGTTAGCTTCTTCTGTTTCGCCTTTCCGTGTGCGCCCGCTTTGTCAATATACTCAGTGCACGTAGTAGAGTTAGAGTAATATTTTGTGCATGTACATACACATATATTGCGTGCTTTCTGCCAGCTTCCTCCTATTGTTTCTTATCTTTCGTTGAGCATACGTACGTACAGTAAGCGGTATGTACGTAATGATGGAGGGAGGCGAGGGAGATAGAAAGAAAAGAAATAGGAGGGAAAAAAAGAAGAGAACAGGAATGAAAGAGTCCATGTATGTACACATACTGTACGATATCGACTCACTCAGGCGGCGCTATGTACGGGCGTAAAATGTAAGCTTTCTTGTGCTCTGTCGGATCAATTATTCGCATAAGGAGAGATTGGGGCCCAGTACTCTCATGAGTGAGTTTGAGCTAGCCAGCGAGCCATAAAGTGTATGTATGTAGTGACACTTTTTAGGATGCACTAGTTCATACGTGAATATTACTAGTGCACAAGCATACGGTACGTCAGCTAACGCCGCGGAGGCAGCAGAGCTGCTTACACGCTTGTCAGAGCGAAGCAAGCGAAAAAGAAAAGTAAATGCTGCGCCAGGAAAATGGGATATACTCGTCGTCGTACAGGCCTGTATGAGTGGGCAAAAAGTACTGCCTGACTCTGTCCCTCCTGTCGCTTTTGCCTCTCTCCGTCCCTCGTTTTCCTCCTTCTTTTTCCCTCCGCTCCCAAAAAAGGAAGTTGACGCAGAAAGCTGAAGGGTTTCATCGTCGTCATCATCAGCTGCTGCTAGCTAACCTACAGTATACTACTAGTACTAGTACTAGTGCTGCTACTCCATGTTGCTGTGAAAAGATAAAGCATTGTATGAAAAGAGATGATGCCGCAGTGAGCTTCTGTCGCGCGCGCGCTAACTTTCGCCTGTTGTGTACGTACGCAGTACGTACATACGTATGTGCGAGCTATGACAGCCGGTTGGCTGCTCCTCTGTTGTGTACGTAAAGTATGCGCTCAGCCTCAACTTGACTCAGTGTCAAAGGAAGCCTGATTAGTCCGTTCTTTCTCCTCGCTCTCGCGCTGCTCACTCTCCATATATGTACATCATGCATTTGTGTACTGTAGGCATACATACTGTGCATACACTACGTACGTACCTACCATCATAACGTAAGGTGAGTGCACATGCACATGCACACTGGACGGATCCGCTAACGATCTTCCCGGGCGGCGGCACTGCCTTTGCTTTTCCCCTGTCT
>JASAMW010001977.1:0-11133 GCA_030247985.1 Epsilonema sp. ZAB3_2 | reverse complement strand
ATGGAACATCATCATAACCGGGCAAAAAAGTTATTTAGTGTGTCCGAAATTTTTCACTTGTCCAGAATTCGCCCGAGGAGCCCTTTCTACGCATTCTAAATAGTTAAAAGCAGTGCTTTTCAGAAAGTTTCATTCAGAGTGGAGGGGGATAATAAATTGTTATTCAGACTAGGAGAAGCATACTTGAACGGGGTTAGGGTTATAATATGAAGTTTCGATTGAACATGGAAAGATATTTTAAATAATTTTCAGGTTTTCCGGCGAAATTACCAACCACTCCGCTATCGGTATCAGCACAGAAGAGGGACAAGATATCGTGCTGTACTATCACACTGACTCCGGTATCAAAGGCCCGGATACTGGCTTCAGAGTTCGCTACATATGGGCGTCTCAAGGTTTGGCTTTTGGCATGTACGTTGTAGTACTGTAAAGCTTCGTGTAAAGCTAACATCGTTAGTCGCCGATTCGAGGGGGTTATACACGAAGCTTTACAGTGCTGTAATGGGGAAATTTTGTATTGTATTACACTATTTTTATCATGTTCTACCCACCACATCAGTCACGTATTTATCCGAAACTGACCCCTTCTCTGAAATGTTTGAAAATGCCGCCTTTCTCTCCGAAATACAAGACTGTCCGACAATAACCCCGTTGGTGTTACCCGCAGCACGGCCGCAGAACCATTCGTTACTACTGATTTTTTTCTTTTTAGTCTGCACGTGTGGACAGTTGTCCCTGTTCGCTAGTCCGACTCCTCGCTTTCTCACCTCGCCCGGATATCCGATTCCGTATTGCAACAGTATGAACTGCAAGTGGAAAATACGGGCCAGACCCGGCCACCGCATCGTCGTTAATGTCACCGATCTGATGACAGAACCCAGTGATACGGATAATTTGGGCGTGTACGAGGGACAAACGACAACGCTAGAAACTAGACTTCAGTTGTAAGAAAAAGAAATAGTTGGCCTAAGTTTGGCAATTGGCAGCTGAATTTCTAGCGTCAATTTTTACGGTCTCATATTAATTTTATTTTAAGGTACAAAGGCGACTTGGTTAGCGAGTTCCTACCGCCCACCGTCAAAAGTGTCGGTAACATGGTTACGGTATGGTTTACCACTGATAGAAGCATCGTGTTTCGTGGATGGAACTTGACATACTATTCAGGTAAGAAACAGAGGTTAGGTTTGGGCTCAGGATGTCCAAATCTGTTGGTTTCGTTTCGTAAAGCGTACAATAGTGTTACTCTTCTTCTACCGTGTATGTAAATCTTTTTTCATGAGTCTTTTCTAAATCGTCTGTGCAGAACCATCGCTAATGTTCGACCACGCGCAATATTTGGCGAATCTCAACGTGTCAGCGTCGAGCGCTACGAAGCTGGCTCCGTCTCCATTGGGCATTGAATCCACGGCATCAGAAACGCAGCAAAAGATCATTCTGAACACTCTATCGCACAGCAGCATAGGCTGGTCCTTCTCCACAGGGATTCTGCTAGGAATCTTGCTGTGCATAACGGCGTTAGCGGTTATGTTCCTGGTGAAAAGAGCGAGAAGCTGTAGCAAGTGGAAAAGTGATACCAGTGTCGGTAAGAAGGGACGCGGAAAAAATAATTGGGATATGCACTGACAAAAATATTAATGGTTTGCGGAAAACAATGGTGGTAAATTTGCAGCGCAACCGCCCAAATTAGGAATCAGCAAAGGCAGATAAAAAGAGAATTTTGCTCAAATTTCGAACTTGATACCGACAAGTTCAATATTATGATGCTTGTGAAAGTTGAAGAAACATTATTTTTGTTCACGCTTATTCAAACCGAAATGTCACATGCTCTTGTTTTTCGTTTCAGCTTACGTTCGATATCCGTCCAGCAGTAATAATAACGTGGTAAACGAAGGTTACGTCGGACACAATGATCAAACATTCATTGTCAATGGCGGCCCCGATTCGTGACTTGAAGCAGCGTTTGTTCTTTAGTCATCTGTGCAAATGTGGCACTTGATGGGTGGTTACCGTGCCGTGCTTGTATGCAATTTGAGATGAATGCCTAGCAAGTATGCAAGTTGTTGTCAAAGAATGTTGTCAAACAATCTGTGATGTGACACATTTCATTCGTGCCATAGTGTGCGTGTGTGCCTGAAAAATGAACTGTATTGTGTAGGCCTATTACATTATTCTTGTGCAAATCTTGCCCATGATGTTTGTTTGATTTATCTTCAGGATTGTGGTTTCCCATGTAATTTTGTTTCTATTTTCCCATAAAATTACCAGGTCCGCTATCCACACAAAAGTGGCAATAAATTTTTTATTTAGACAATGGGCGTGATTGTTATATTTGTAATGCGAGGATTAGAAATATGGTTTTTTTCATGCTTTGTCCATGATAATTACTAAATTTTGCAATAAAATTTTCAAAATCACGCCCGATAAAACGAAAAGGAAAAAGGGAAGGGAAACGATACGAAGATAATTCTGTTTCTGTCTGTCTGCGGTCTGCCGCTGCATTGCATGCAGCCTACCTAGGACTCGCGATGTTCTTTTCTCAAATTTTGAGACAAGTGGCGAGCGAAGCAGCTAGCACTTTCAGTTCAGGAGTGAAAGGATCATTTCACTCCCGCAGTTTGTTCGTGGGAAATCTTGCTTGGTTTACGGACGAAGGTAGGCCAAGTTATGTCCGCTCTACTGTAAGAGTGGGGAGATTTTTGTAGTCATGGAAGCTTTTTTCTAGTGAACTTTAGCGCAATATGCGTAAAATGTATTTTGCGGCTTCAATAATCTCCGCATACTCTCAGTAAACCGACTGTTTAGAAAACGTTGGAGTGTCCGCATGCTATTTTTTGCGTGAAATAGTAACTGGTGATACGTAGGGTTGATTGCGAACTGTTTTTCAGTGCCTTTTCTGATAGGTTCTGGGGATGTCAATAAAAAACGCACTCAAAAACAGACGGGTCAGCTCGCGACCGCCTGTAACTCTTTGCGCAAGTTGCCAATGTCGTATTCGCCTTTCTCCATAAGAGCAGTTGTGTTTCGACCTCCCCACCGATAATTTGAGCTGTAGTTATCACACGTGTGTGATAACTAACTCCAGCTCAAAATTCGGCGTACTTTGCGTAAAAAACTGCGTTGGCGTGCTTTGCGTGTGTGTGATAACTACAGCTCATTTCGGCGGGGAGGTCGAAACGACAACTCTGCTCTTATGGAGCAAGGCGAATATCTTTCGCGAGTTTGGGAGGTTCTCAAGAACATCCGTTTATTAGTTACAACCCACAATTATGTACTGTAAAGCTAGAAATTTTCGGACGTACTTAAATTTCGGACAGCAGGGGGGTAACTGGTTTCGGACAACCTAATTTTAGGGCACAATGCTCTGGCTGTTGTGCATATACGCAAAGGGTGGTTGTGACATCGCACGTATGTACTGTACTGAGTACAAACCCTTACTGTGTGCATGCAAAATGCATACATGAGTACATAACATAGGCCTATATAAAAGAAATTCAGTCAGGGCGTGGTCGTAGCATAGTATTTTATGTAATGTAGTGTACTCAGTACTATACAGTATGTAGTATTACTACTATGTACATGAGTACATAACGTACTTAGGCCTGCAGTACATATAAAAATTCGGACAACTTAAATTTCGGACAGAGATTCCTCCGTCCGAAGTCCGAAAATTAGGTTCGTCCGAAAATTTCTAGCTTTACAGTACGCGGTTGGCGGAAAAGTCATGCCGCGTTCACGTCCGTACATCCGTACGTCCGACGTCTCTAGGGGTACATGGTGCCATGTACTCTTAGATACGTCGGACATATGGTGAACGCGGCATCAAAATAAGTTTGGATTATTGCCAAGCTATGAGCGTCGCTCGCTTTCTCTTAATTTCCCGCCTCACGTTTATTTTAGTACGCTATTGTTCAATGAGTCTGTTTTTGTTTTAGCTGCCCTCAAGAATCATTTTCAACAATATGGCAAGGTTCTTTCCACAAAAATTATCTATGTAAGTTGAGCAATTGAACTACTTCATAGTATTGTACAGTCAATATGCAGTGTCAATGTGCCATCTATAATGTTAGCTACTAGTGTAATCAGCACACGTGATCTTGCAGGATGACGAAGTTGGCTTAAAGGGGAACTTTGCGCGGAAAATTCGGGGTAAGGCCACACACATCATTAGATAGAGCATAAAAAATGCTGCAAAACGCACCAAGTCCCATCCCTCTACGTTGCGTCATTCTTGAGTTACAGGCACAATACTGATCAGTGAGCCAGAAACTGAGCTTGAGAGCACGTAGCTCGCTAACCACTGCACCAATCTGAATAATTTTTCTACCACCGTGTGCTCCGTTTGGTGTTCTACCTTTTTGTTGTATAAAGTTTCGCTGTATCTTCACTGCCTGTGGAATGGGAAGCCAAAAAACGTGTGTCGTTGCGCAGTTTAGCACATATTTCGTCCATGATGGGGACGTGGACGATATATGTGCTAAACTGCGCAACGACACACGTTTTTTGGCTTCCCATTTCACAGGCAGTGAAGATACAGCGAAACTTTATACAACAAAAAGGTAGAACACCAAACGGAGCACACGGTGGTAGAAAAATTATTCAGATTGGTGCAGTGGTTAGCGAGCTACGTGCTCTCAAGCTGAGTTTCTGGCTCACTGATCAGTATTGTGCCTGTAACTCAAGAATGACGCAACGTAGAGGGATGGGACTTGGTGCGTTTTGCAGCATTTTTTATGCTCTATCGAATGATGTGTGTAGCCTTACCCCGAATTTTCCGCGCAAAGTTCCCCTTTAAGCAAGGGATTTGGTTTTCTCGTCTTCTCTGACGCTTACTCAGTCAAACAGGCTTCGGAATCTCTGAACATAATTGATGGAAGAGAAGTATGAATGAAGTACAGGGTGTATCAGAAGTAACTCTCCGGATGTTTGTGCTTATATCTTCACAACGGAGTGCCACATTCAAATGCGGTTTTTTGCGTTGAATAGCCAAGGCTTCAATGTTGATGCAGCCAAAATCTTAGCTTCCTAAGTTGTCTTGTCATGGCGCTGTAAGCGGTCAAAGTTGCGGCGCCTTTTTTGGCGCAAAACGGAGGCAGGGCACTGAGGCGGGGCAACGAATTCGCCATTTTCGCTTTTTCTCGCACTTTCAAGTCTGTTCACCATTCCACGCTAATTTTTATTTCATTTTTGAGCAACCTTGTCGAAGTTAGACGTCAATTTGATCACCATGGCTTCAGCGTCCCAAGGAAAGCTTGGATGACCGAATTTTGGCTGTAACACTGTTTGCCAAGTTTGAATCTGCAAGAAAGAGGCACGGAGGTGGAAAACTCTGCCGAAACTTGTGCTCCAGATAAAATCTGGGGAGAGAAAAACTGTGGAAGGAAAAACTGAGGCGAGAACTGGGTTAGGTAAGTTGGGGAGAGAAAAACTGGAGCCGATCTGTACCTGGCCGCCTGCAAAAATGTGTGAAATTGACGCTTTGCAAATCGAGCTGTTTTGAGCCGTTTCCTGTTGGCCTAGAAAGCTGAAATTTTGGCTGCATCAACGTTGAAGCCTTGGCTATTCAACGCAAAAAACCGCATTTGAATGTGGCACTCCGTTGTGGAGATATAAGCACAAACATCCGGAGAGTTACTTCTGATACACCCTGTACTGTATGTGTTTGTTATGTCCTGGTACAGAACCCCCTATGCACAGGCCCGGCCCGTGTTTTAAATAAATAAGATGTCCCATGCTATGCATCCCCCCCCCATCCTATGCATAGTATGCATGCATAGCCCCACACGATTATAGAGTGGGTACCTCAAGCGACCTATTTATTTACACTGGTCATAAGCTAGCCATAGCTGTCCTCATTCAGTAGCAATGGTTGTGAAAAGCAAAAAGTAACTGTTTTTGCAGGTATTTGCCAGAGTGCGTTCAGGAGAGGTGGCAAGGCAGTCGTTTGCTCCCTATCGCAATTCTGTCATTGGCCAATTGCGGATGCGCATAAAAGTGATTGATAGGGTCATCAGACAGCAGCAGGAAGAGAGTGACAAGTCGCGCGCAAAAACAAGCTCAGAGTCAGAATCATCGAGTGCTAGCTGACAAATGTCTATATTGTAGTCGTACGTGTACGTACTGTGCAAGGTAGTGTGGAGCAAAACCGTCGTTGCGGAGAAACTCGCTTTATGATGGTTTTGCCCCCATTCATAAGGTAAGGGTAACACCGCCGTAAATGTAAGATAGATTTCCCGCTGCAATAGTGGTGTTGCCCCACACTACCCTATGCATGCACGCTTATTTGTGGCACGCAGTATTACAATATGTGGTATGCCTGTTTATTCTTAGTAGTAAACAACCAGGGAACTCCTACGAACTACGTATGCACTATTGTTACTAGTTTCTGTTTGGGAGCATTTACATATTACGTAGACAGAGGCTGGCCAATTTTAGGGGGTACCACCCCCCCCCCTCCCCCCTGACCGTGGACACCACGTGGATTTCAGCATTTTCCACGACCCACCCCCCCCCCCCCCCCCCCCCCCCACCTGTCCACGTGGACATCTGGGTGTATATGAAGGTCGAATATTTATTTATGTACTGTCGTTTATTTAATGCTGAATGCTACAGATTTTTGTACAACACACAAGCCCAAAATCGATATAACCATTTTACTGAGTACAGAAGCAATCGCTGTCTGATTACATGCCTGCACTGCAAAATATCGCCACTACCACAGAACTGCCACAGAACTCTTTGCCACAGAGCTCTTTGCCACAGAACGAAGAAGACGCTCTTTGCCACAGAACGAAGAAGACGACAATAACGCGCAATTGATCTTCAGCCAGCTTGATAAGCAGCTTCCAAAGCTTGCTACTACTTAGCTGGACTGTTTTGGCCCCAGGGCCCCTATCCTGGACTTTGGCTAACAACCGCAAAAATGTCGGAAAACAGCCAGACATGCTGCCTGTGCTTGAAAAAGCTTGGGAAAGCTTTTTCTGTCAACTGTACTCGATGCAGCAATTTCGTCTGCATCGTCTGCCTATTCCCTACGGCGCATCCGAGCAGACAAGAGAAGCTACAGTCTGACCTGAAAACCTCCTCTGAGCTGCTGAAAATTAACTGTGGAAAATGCAGTTTACCAGTGGAGGAAGAGCGGCTGGCATCCGTCGAGCAGTCGTTAGCTGACCTGAAAACGTCCATCGGAGAGAAGCTGGCGAAACTCTCCGAAAAGTTCGACTCCGCCGCCGCTCGGCCTGCTGTTGACGCCTCAGCTGCAGACACGCAGTTGGACGAAGGAGATCCAGGAACGGCAATCCCTTGGAGCCACGTACTGAACAAGAAGATGGAAAAACTGAGGAAGAAGCAGCATAGACCCCCACCCCCACCCCCTACTGCTGCCATCCAGCGTGCGGAGCTGCAAAGGGAGGAAGAAGATCACAATCGCGCTATCATTATCGAAGGACTACCAGTGCCATCCAAAAATGCGCAAGGAGTATTTCAAAGGCACGAAGACGCCACTTCGGTCACGGATATCCTGGCCTGCCTCGGCCTCCGCCACATTACACCCGAGGCAATGAAGAGACTTACAGATCTGGACAGCAACAACGACCAACTCCCAAAGTTGAAGGTCGTATTCAAGTCTGTCATACATCAGGTGGATGTTCTGGAGTGCAAGAAACAGCTGCGCCACTTTCCCCAGTACGCGAAAGTGTTCATTCGCGCTTCGATGCCCGCGTCGGAACGAGTGGCTCTGGGGAAAAAGAGGGCACAGGTGCGCGCCCTTATGCAGCGGACACTCGGAGAGAACTGGAGAGACGCGGTCGAGACGAGTGCTGTCAAATTTGGTTTACGCGACGGCAAAATCTACCGCTTCACTCGTTCCCAGGATCAGCAGTACTGGAAGCGGGACAGGGATCCGCTGCCAGAGGAAACGCTACCTCCGCCGCCGCCTCCCCCAGCCCAGCCGTCATCGTCCACGCTATCAACTACGGACCCGCGTCAACATCTCGGTCGAAGGCAACGCCAGCGCCATCATCAACCGCCTCCGCCTCAGCAGTTGCCCAACTTCCAGCGCCACTCGCAGATGGACTTGAATGGTCAGTCTTCCACCACCAACGAACAGGACGAACAGGATGAAGAGAGCTTCCTCGACGCTGCAAACAGCTCACCACCAAATCAACCACCAACAACGCAGAATACCAACGCCAGCAAAAAGCCGGATTTTCAAGTGTAGGAAAACATCAGCAACCTGGTAATCTTAAATGTTGCATGTTCAACGCGCGGAGTTTGAAAAATAAGACGAAATTGACAGAATTATCCATGCTATTGTCCACTGAAGAGTATGATATTATAGCAATTACTGAAACATGGGCCAATAATACCGTAACTAATGCCATGTTAGTTAGCGACCCAGGTACCTCTGCTGTGTTTCCATATAGTGTGTACCGAAGAGATAGAGCACTAGGAGAGAAAAAGGAAGGAGGGGGAGTCGCTTTTTTGACGCACAAACGACTTTCTATTTCTGAAGTCACGCTCTCAGCTCGTGCAGTAGGATTAGAAATCATAGCCATAGACGTCTGCTCTGTCACATGTAAACGGCGCGTTGCATGTGTTTACCGTACAGGCCACTCTTTACCGGAGACCACTGCATTATGTGTCGTTATTGATGAATTATGTACTGCACGTTTTCCTGTTGTCCTAGTAGGAGACTTCAACTTAGCTGATGTAGAATGGGATAGTCTGACCTACATAGGCAATAGATTAGCCAGAATAGCGACGGCATTGTTAGATTGTTTCGCGAAAAACAACTGCACCCAATATGTACAGCAAAATACTAGGCATAACAATATTTTAGACCTGGTGCTATGTAACGAGGCCCAATGTGTGTTTGATGTATCAGTGCAGGATCGATTTGCAAATAGCGACCATCACAAAGTGGACTTTTGTATTGCTTTCCAGGCAGACGACCATACTTCAGGCTTTTTTGTCCGCGATTTTAAGCAGGCCGATTACGTAGGTATTGCAAACTTTTTAAGCCACCTAAATTGGGATGATTTGTATCGTTACTGTCAAAGTGTCGAGGATTACTGTAATATATTTTCACTTGTCTTGCAAGAAATAATACTGCTGTTTGTACCTGTGCGTAGAAAGTCGATCCGTACACTTAGCTTACCTAAAAAATTACGACGTATGCGCGCGCGCAAGAAGGCTCTCTGGAATCAACGCCACAGATCACCCGAAGCGAAGGCAGCATGGAAAGAAGCGGAACGCAACTTTGTACTTGGCGTACACGAACATACGCGACGTAGAGAAGAACGCTTTATCCGTGAGGGGAACAAGAATAAATTCTATAACTTTGCCAAGAGTAAGCTTAGAGACAGGAGTACAGTAGCCGCTTTGAAACGGGGGGATGGTACTTTAGCTACAATGGATGCTGAGAAGTGTGAACTGCTAAACGAAGGGTTATGTACGGTGTTTACAGCTGATGATGGCCACATGCCAACTATTGTTAGACGTGTACCAGATAACATTAGTATGACTGATGTAGACCTCAGCCCTCATGTTGTATGCAAATCTCTTAGAAACCTGCCAAATAAGCTGTCGCGTAGTCCAGACGAGCTACCAGCCTTCTTCTTGAAATCAATAGCTCAGTTTGCATGTACAAACCCAGACGGCACACGAGGCGCGCACGACATTGATTGTTGCATATGCCACCCGCTCAGTGTACTGTATAGAAAAAGTTTTGAAACTGGCACCCTGCCATCTATTTGGTTGACAGCTGATGTGTTGCCATTGTACAAGAAAGGTGATAGTTCTGATGTGCTCAACTACCGTCCCATTAGTTTGACGTGCGTTTTGTGTAAGGTTTTGGAAGGCATTATTAAGAGCGAAATGACTAATTATCTGTTGGCAAATGACTTAATTTCAGCCGAACAACATGGTTTTCTGTCACGTAAATCCGTAACAACACAACTGCTAGAGTGTCTTGATGTGTGGACAAACAAAATCGATGATAGAAAATGTGTTGATGTCGTGTTTTTTGGACTTTCAAAAAGCCTTTGACTCAGTTAGCCACCAGAAGCTGATGTATAAGCTAGGACAATACGGAATTTCAGGACAATTACTTGTATGGATATCAGCCTTTTTATCTCACAGATCCCAGCGCGTTTTTGTAAATAGCTCATACTCCAAATACAGGCCTGTTACAAGTGGAGTTATACAGGGTAGTGTCTTAGGACCCTTGCTGTTTTTATTGTACGTGAACGACATTATTGATGTTTTACCACCAGACGTGAGGGCGAAATTATTTGCGGACGATGTAAAATTGTTCTCAGAGGTAGTGTCAGATCCCACCGTCCCAAGTCCACTAGCTCTAGCTATTGAGGAGGTAGAATCATGGACTGCCGAGTGGCAAATGAAGATAGCGTCCAAGAAATGTGCCATATTGCCTATTGGTAAACGTAATCCGTGTCGAAACTACAGTGTAAATGGTGACCTAATAGCACACGAATTTTTATGTCGAGATTTAGGCGTGAAAATGTCCAGTAAACTTACTTTTTCTGACCACTGTACGTATGTAAGCAACCTAGCACTGCAGGCTGTTGGCAAAATATTTCGCGTGTTCTCAACGACTGACTGCTTTTTGCTGCTTAGAGCATACTGTGTCTTCGTTCGGCCTATTTTAGAATCTTTCACTCAAGTATGGAATCCGTACAAAAATAAAGATATACGTAAAATAGAGCGTGTTCAAATTCACTTCGTTCAAAGATTGTGTGCCAGATGTCGTGTCATGAATTACCACTATCCGTATCCATATGTCTCACATTCGTACAAAATGCAGTGTAAGTTTCTTGGGTTGCATAGCCTTGAATATCGTAGACTTGTACATGATTTGACTTTTTGTTACAAAATTGTAAAGGGCATCGTTTGTATAGGAAATGGAAGTTTTTTGGCCATCAATTCAAACAATACTAGGGCTGGGACGTGTAATAATTTGTTGAGCAAAAATGCCAAGTTAGATACGAGAAAATACTTTTACAGTAACCGGATAGTAAAGACATGGAACGAGTTGGATGAAAAAATTAGAAACAGTGCCTCAATTACCATCCTGAAATCGTCCCTTGAAAATCATTCTAACTTGAAAGAGCATCT
>JASAMW010001976.1:0-30469 GCA_030247985.1 Epsilonema sp. ZAB3_2 | reverse complement strand
TTAGAGATAGCAGAAAGGTTTTACGAACCCCACAGTACCCTATTCACTCCTTAGATAGTACAGCATCATGCTACGTGCATACCAAAGCTGATGCAGTTCTTCGTTGGCTTTGAGCCGCAGCTCCTCCGTTTTCCACTCCCGTCCGCATTTCACAACATTCGCTCCCCACTCAGACTTCAGGTCAAAGAATTGATACAGATTGCACTTGCTCGTATCTATCTCCTCTTCTTCTGTCTTCCCCTTCTTCTTTTCGTCGCTGATATTGCTCTTCTTAGGCGACTCCGCCAACTCATTCGAACTTCTCACCAAAGAAGAGCTGCTACCACTTGAACAAGGCCGCTGGCTGCATACACAGAGTCTTGTATGTCCAAGGCTAAAATTAAAATATACCTTTCGAAAGAAAACCGCCTTACCTCTGCAAGCCTGCTATAATCAAGACGCTTCATAAAAATGAATACATATCAGGGCTGTGTGTGTAGGCCTACATAGGTACTACATCTTTAATTAGCAACCAGTACATAGCCTACATGCAAATGATGTTCTACCGTGCTTACCTAAGTGATAAGGTCCGGACAGACTTGACAATCGGACGTACCAGAGACATTGTAACTGCTATTTCTGAAAGCAAGTCCTTGCGGAAACAAACTGAAACTTCCAAGCAGAGGTCACGTCAGATCGATCGGTCAGGCAGATTCGGATTCGAGGTCTACCCTCACTAGCGCGAATCCAGATGCGCGCCTCTCAGTAGCGCGAAACCCAAAATAGCGTCATGAGGTGAGCGCGTCATCTCACTAGCGCGATTTGCATGTGCGCGTCTGGAAGTTTGCGCAACTCTCATGTGCGCGACACCTCAAAATAGCGATTATATGTTTTCGCGACCTCCCAAAAGCGCGATTGTATGCTTTAGCGACACACCAAAAGCGCGATTTTTTCCCAACTAGGAGTATATAAAGGGCTTAGGGGAGTAGGAAGGTCTTCAGTATGGGAAATCGTCGTACCTTTGACGGCAAGGTTCAAACACTTCCAGTGAGCATACACGTACAAAATTTACACCATTGAGTTTCCCCATTCGTCCTCTTTCCAACCATGTCGGTCTCAGCTTGTAATTCTTTCATTCCTCTATCAATTTGGGTCGAAAAGGGCGACGCGGTCTGGCGCGCAATTTCTCTTCTCAGTGGATGCGCTGGATGGGTGGCCGCAAATTTCCGGCTCCTGCCGGAAATTTCCGGCTAGCCGGAAATTTCCGGCTTCAGCGTCAAACACACAGTACGTACGTGGAAGGCGGGGAGACGCCACGACTTCGCGGTGGGCAGCCGGAAATTTCCGGCTAGCTGGAAATTTACGGCTAGTAGCTGTAAATGTGCGGCACGACGCCATAGATTGCACGCAAGACCGCGCACACATACGTACGAACACTATTCCAGCCCCAACGGTCATGGCACACTCAATGAACCAAAATCAAAATTTAAAATAAATTTTGGTTCATTGACTTTGCCACTTCCAAAATATTATTTCCAGGTTGATTTTACTAAAATTTAAAAAATTTGAGAGTGGTAAAGTCAATGAACCAAAATTTATTTTAAATTTTGATTTTGGTTTATTGAGTGTGCCATGACCGTTGGGGCTGGAATAGTGTTCGTACGTATGTGTGCGCGGTCTTGCGTGCAATCTATGGCGTCGTGCCGCAAATTTACAATTTACGGCTCGGCTAGCCGGAAATTTCCGGCTGCCCACCGCGAAGTCGCGGCGTCTCCCCGCCTTCCACGTACGTACTGTGTGTTTGACGCTGAAGCCGGAAATTTCCGGCTAGCCGGAAATTTCCGGCAGGAGCCGGAAATTTGCGGCCACCCATCCAGCGCATCCGCTGAGAAGAGAAATTGCGCGCCAGACCGCGTCGCCCTTTTCGACCCAAATTGATAGAGGAATGAAAGAATTACAAGCTGAGACTGACATGGTTGGAAAGAGGACGAATGGGGAAACTCAATGGTGTAAATTGTGTACGTGTATGCTCACTGGAAGTGTTTGAACCTTGCCGTCAAAGGTACGACGATTTTCCATACTGAAGACCTTCCTACTCCCCTCAGCCCTTTATATACTCCTATCCCAACGAATAACTTTTATTTTGAGCGAGAAAACAAGGGACGGTCCAGTAATTACGTTACGCTCTGGACAAGGGTAGGGGGGGTCTGACCGAAATGTAACGGAAGCGTAACGGTGAACATAGGGTAGGGGGGTCTAAGAACAGCTGCGTAACATAATACATTTTTTTACCAAAGTTTCGGCCTGACGTTTGACTGAGACAAACTTGATTTGTGCAATATTGATAGATTACCTAGGTGCACAGTGGTACAATTGTATTGCTTACCTATTGACTGATACCCTACCTACCTATACATACATTACAAACGTGCATACATTGAAGTAAAACTAGGAATTTTTTATTACGTTACGCCAATATGGAAGGGTCGGGGGGGGGGGGGGGGGGAACCAAAAACGTAATGGAAGCGTAACGCATAGGGTAGGGGGGTTAAAAATCGGGCCAGAAAGTGTAACGTATTTACTGGACCGTCCCCAATTGGAGTACTGGGCATTTCTTGCTGCCATTGCTGCTGTCTGTAGCGTGATAAACATTGGTAAGATGTAGCCACTCCTGCTACTATGTAACAGATTGTATTGTACAGGGTGTCTCATAATAAACCGAACACCTTTCCATGCATGTAACTCTGGAACCTGTTGGATTTTCATGTGGTTTTTTGTATTTAGTAGCCATGGCTTCAACTTAGATGTTTACAAATTTTTGAAGTATGTAGAGTATGTGGACTGGACCAAATAATTGAAATTTTATTCACATCTAAGCTGAAGCCTTGGCTACTAAATGCAAAAAACCGCATCAAATCCAACATCTGATTCCAGAGTTACATCCACAGAAAGGAGTTCGGTTTATTATGAGGCACTCTGTACAATAGTGAACATGTGGTAATGTGTGATGTGGAATGACTTGCTACTGTGTGGACTGTGAGCTACTGTTTTTACGAATTTGCATTGTGTCGCTAACTTGTCCAGTTTGCCCCTTGGAAAAGAGTAATGGTCATAAAGCAAATGAGTCCCCCCCCCCCCCCCCTCTAATTTAGGAAGGAAATCACGTTTCGCGCTAATGAGACATGTTCAACTGGGACTTCGCGCTAATGGATATTCGCGGACATATTTCGGCGCGCAAAGTATGTGGCGCGCTAATGAGAGAGCGCTCTTCTGGAAAACGCGGACATTTGGTTACGCGCTACTAACACTTCGCGCTTTTGATTTCGCGCTTCTGGGTGATGCGCAACTGCGATTCGCGCTAGTGAGAACACCCCGGATTCGAGTTCTTTAGTTGACCTCTTCCTTCCTTTTCCTCGTATTGTTTTGTTTTGGTGCGTCGGGCGTGCTTGCTTGCTAGTTCAACGTTCAACACAATGCAACAACATACAAACAAAGCATCAAAGTATGTAGGCACACAAATAATGGAGTTCTATTTCGTTTCCTACAATCAATATTATAGGAGCTCATGGTTAGCTTCGTGTCGTCCTTTTGCAATGATGCTTTGGCAAACGCGTAAATGCAAGCAGTGTTTGTTCATGGCATATGCAATATTGTTTTTCAGGAAAATGTACGACCAGAGGAAGATTATGATATATTCCTGGTTGGTGCCGGACATCGCAATTTGCCGGAGGCACGGGCTGACGTCCTGCGGTAATTACCTATACCAATTCGCAATCGAACGAAATGCGAAATAGGTTAGCTAAGCACATGCTTTCGTTCTGAAATGGTAAACCAAGTGCACGTGCAATGCCGCAGTAAAGTTATACAGCAGTAGCATAAAATCACATGCCAGGATGAGCACCGATTGATAACTTATTATAGGCTAAAAGTGTGCTACAGCTACTTTGTGCGATGTAAGTATTAGAAGCACGGACTCTTCGCTGTGACTGCAGGCAGGACGGATCCGACTCATTACGCGCATCGTCCAGATAAATTGAATTTTGCAGCCTTACAAAAACTCTCTTCTCTTCGAGAGATGTTTCCAAGTTCCATTGCCGGCTTCCCATTCGCTCAAGCTCTGCTTCTGCTCGGCACCGTTTAGCAACATATTGCGTGCCATCTTCCCTACTGTGTCCTTGTCCTCTGTATCACGACAACGAAAGGCTGCTCGGAAATTGTGGCGTGTTTACTGTTTTCTCCGTTTTCGGCTAATTTATTCCTCTGATAAATTGCACATTTATCTCATCAAGTGTTCGAACTGTTATCGTTATCCCCTTACTACTTGAAGTATGTACCTTCCCTTACGCCTCCTCTGCCAGCTTTATTCACCTTTCTTTTACGTACACTTCCTCATGTAGTTTTTGTTTTGGCAGTTTTGACACGCGAAAAAGATAAGAAAAAGTTGTCCAGTTTCCCAACGCCGTGGGCGACTATGGAACTGCACTCTTATCGTTATCAAAGCCCCAGGATACCAGGGGCACTACAGGCCATGTACATACTGCGCAGCTCTTGTCATATTTTGTTGAGAAAAACGAGGAATTGCAATTTGCCAAGTTATAGGGTTGTATACGTTATAGTACCTTATGCAAAGTGGAAGCCACCAGGAAAACACTATGCTAAATGAGCCAATAATTATACTATTTTAGGATTACGGTATGATGCTCTCTTTTAAAAGCGTTCAAGCTAGATAATTACCTCTTCAACTTCTGAAAAGGCCGTCATGGCTACACCATTTTTTCGAGACGATGATGAACCATGTACACTGTTCGCTTTCCCCCAGAGAATTGGGCAACCATGTGAGGGATCGCGGCAATTTGATAAGTCGCTCATCAAGTGAAGGCAGATCGATATACGTTCGCCACCGTTGTTCTCGGATGATCGCGTACGATGAGATAAGCGTACGTTACCACAACAACAATAGCCAGCCAACGCGTACGTACGGTATTGTAGGGGGGCTTCTTAATTTTGCAAAGCTTTCTACTCTGAAACTGTTCAATTCCCTTTTCACCTCTTTTATTACATTTGGCTGTCATGCTTCCGAAAGGTGCCACTGTATAATTGGATGCTCTACTATTTTTAAGGAGCGTCCGGGGGAAGCGGAAAAATTCTCCGATAAGTGCCAGGGCGCCAGCAATAATTCTTTGCACGTACGTCGCCGCCGTTTATTGCATATTTATTGCCTTTTTCCGTGCGAGTTAAACAGGGTGCACTATGTCGGCGTTCGCATCTAATTTATCCGTACCTCCAAAAGCTCAAACGTCAGCACAGTATCGGGTTGAGTGCGAGCTGTCCCCATTGCGACAAAGACAAAGCTCGTCGAGCCGGCATCATCGTATCAGTTCGTTCAGCTGGGAACAAGAGCAGGAAGAAATTCTGAGCTGCTCCGTATCTGAAGGTTCGCCATCTCTCTGCGGTTCCGAAAGATATCTGCGCGTGTATACGCCCAGACCCAGAGCAAACTCCTTCGACATTTCGCCACATCGCGACGACCGACCATCGCTGCATCCTTCAACCCAAGAGCGAGAATCGGCGATGAAGAAAGTCAGCGTGAACATCATCAAAGCCCAGGGTCTTCGGCCTCAATTCCCCAATATTCTTTGTCGCAAAGAGGGCGGCGTTGAACTACCCACGACCGCAGTGGTATCACCGTTACAACAGGCGACGGATGCGGAAGGTGGGGTTGAACTTCGACGTTTGCTTCCGTCGACGACAGACAGTGCGACGTCTGCTGGAGGAGACGGGAAGCAGCACACATTTGTCCAACTGTCGGATAGGCCACGGAGAGATTCCGCGGGAAAGGCGGCGGTGGCTAATGGACGATGTGCTCTTGCCATTGCGGCCGCAGCTGGAGGTGATGGGAAAGATGAGAAGAAGGGTGCGGACAGTTTGGTGCGACAGCGGCGACACCTGTTCGAGATGCGCAAGAAAATCACCGACTTCTGCTTATTCTTCGCTGCTTTAGGATTTGTCTCTATGGTGGCAGAAACCGAACTCATATCCTTGCCTCAGGTCGGAATTGCAAAGGTATGTGTTTACCTACCTACCTGCTATTCAAAAGGTATTGTTTATTGTATGCAGGTGGGTTACAGTTGTTTGTTACTACAATATTACATACTGTACGTATATGTATGAGGTATTGGTATTATTACATACGTACTATAATAGCTTACTGTTCGTACATACGTTACTACATGATGCTCATAAAACAACGAGGTTCATACCTCGGCTACGTACGTAGAAAGAAAGGTTGTAGCCGACCGCTTTTGTCGTGGTGTAATTTTAGAATAGTCCAGCTTCTCTCTTTCTGAAAATGGTGACCATGCTGGCGACATTGGTACTCGTCTTCTGCATACTGTGGTATCACAAAATTCAAATATTGGTAAGTGTAGTTCATCCAATTGCACTGCACTTCGTGTACTTGCAAGGTTACATATAGGTATGTGTACTTTTTAGTACTGGTATATGTACAGGGTGTTTCCTTTGGATATGAAATGTCGTTTGGGGTTATAACTTGGGAACCACAAGAGTTAAAGAGCTGAAATTTTGTTTGCAGATACCCAAGAATATGCCAAGCCTTGTGTAAAAATTTCGAGCCGAAACTCTAATCCGAACATGAGATAGTGGTACCTGAAGTTTTGACGGCAAAAATCACAAGATTTTGGAATCGCAAGTCAGTGTTCGCCCCATCTGACTTCCCAACTTTTTGTTTTAGGTTTTCTTCAGGACAAGCTATGTTTTAGTAACTGAAGGCTTCCCCAGAACTGGAAATAATACTATTCATGGCATGTTTTTAGGTTTTGACTAGCGTATTGAAAAAATGCCACAAGAATTCGTCTGAACACCAGCTCTGATTCAAAAACTTGTGATGTTCGAGGTCGCAACTTGAGGTACTAATAACTTCTGTTCAGATTAGAGTTTTGAGACGAAATTTTTACACAAGGCTTGGCATATTCTTGGGTATCTGCAAACAAAATTTCAGCGCTTTAACTCTTGTGGTTCCCAAGTTATAACACCAAACGACATTTCATATCCAAAGGAAACACCCTGTATGTACGTAATGTCAATGTGTCCATGTCCACGGATCCGCCTTTAGATTTACATGTTGGACACTGGTGCTGAGGATTGGCGTTTGGCTATGACGTGTTCCAGAATTTTTACCATCACACTGGAGTTTGTAATCTGCACGATTTGTCCATTGCCCTGTATGTAACGTTACAGTTCAGCTAATGAACATCTTTCTTCTTGACATTCTTATATACAGTACGGACATACTGCATTGCTCCTCTTTATAATTTAGGGTCCGGCTATTTCTACTGGTACAAGGTGGATCGTGAGACGCAGGAGCGAACTTTGGTCCCAGTGCCAGTGGACGTGCTTCTATCCATTCCCATGTTCCTTCGCAGCTACCTGCTATGTCGCGCAATGGTTCTTCACAGTAATCAGTTTCAGGACACTTCAGTCCGCACCATCGCCGCACTCAATCGAACCAGCGTCAACTTTCGCTTCGTTCTAAAAAGCTTCATGACGAAAATGCCCATTCATGTGCTGGTGACCATCACTCTCACGTACTGGCTATGCTCGTCATGGATACTGACTCTTTGCGAACGGTAGGTACATACGTATAATGACCATGACAAACGTTAATCTAACGTAAGTACGTAGGTTACTAAAAAATACATCTTTAGTGCTACATACGACGTAACATACGTACGTAGTGTGCAAATTAATAAAATTTACTCGTTTTTTAGAACGGTGGCAGCTGATTCGGCTAATCATCTCAATTCCATTTGGCTAGTCATCGTTACTTTTATGTCCATTGGATATGGGGATATTGTACCTCAGACATACTGCGGCAGATCCATTGCTATCCTTACTGGAATCGTGGTGAGTATCCCTCACTGGAATAATCGTAAATCCCAGTATTAGAGTATTGTCATTTTGGTAGTATACATACATGTGTAGTAGCAGTACGTATGCGAGTGCAGCGTTTGAATGAACCATTGGAGGTACACGTCTTGCTTTGCTGCTATTATTAGTCCGTACAAGCTAACGGTTTATAATGGTATACCATTTTTGCTCAGGTACAGATACAGTAAGGGTATTATACTGCAGTAGAACAGTAACCCTAGTGTACGTGTATGTATACGTACGGAATCTTCAGACAACGCATTGTTTGTGCAGGGTACGGCGGTGTCTTCGGTGTTGATCGCGGTGGTGAGTCGTAAGTTGGTTCTGACCAAATCCGAGCAACATGTCAACTTCTTCATGGCGGAAAACGAGCTGGAGAAGCAGCAGAAAAACGCAGCCGCCGCCATCATCCAACAAACCTGGTTCATCTGCAAGCTGAGACGCGAACCCTCGCAGGTCATCAACAGTACTGGAGAAGTCGTGAAAGGCTACGATGGACGACAGATACGCAGTCACCAAAAAAAGTTCCTCAACGCCGTTCTCAGGTGAGAACAAAGCAGAGGTCTCCAGTTTTAAAGTTTCAGCTCTCAGCTTTTCCCTATATTTTAGGTTTCGCCGCTTCAAAACTCGAAAGCGGACCTTGAATGAGCAATCTGCAGAGCTGATCGACTTTGAAAAGGTGGCCCAGCAAGTGTTATACAGGGTGTCCCGAAATAAACCGGCCACCTTTCCGGGCATGTAACTCTGGAACGACACTTGAGATTTTCATGCGGTTTTTTTTATCTTGTAGCCAAGGCTTAAACTGAGATTTGTACAAAATTTTAGCTTCGTACGCCCAGTGGAAGGTGCTCAAACACCTTCTTTCTCCGGCGGTCAAAAACGAGGGTTTTTCTAACTGGTAGTGCCGATTTAGTGGTCTATTGTGCATGGGTCCAAGACATAATTAGTCTCGTAATGAAAAAGAAGTCCCAAAATGCTAGGAAATGTGAATCTCACGCAGTAACCCCAATTCCACCATAGCAAACGCATGGAACAGGGTATTTTGAAAAATTAAGGCCGAATTTTTCTCCATACTGAAGAAAAACGTCGATTAGATTCAAACCGTCGTAATTTCCGAAGTGTGTGGACCAAATAGCTGAAATTTTGTGCAGATCTCAGTTGAAGCCTTGACTACAAAATAAAAAAACCGCATGAAAATCTCAAGTGTCGTTCCAGAGTTACATGCCCGGAAAGATGGCCGGTTTATTTCGGGACACTCTGTATGTACATATTTTATCACAATCACTAACGTGCGTTCGTTTGACAATCAGAGCACAGTGCGCATTTTCGCTTCAGATGAGAGGGGATTTGAAAGATGCGCTGAATGACACTCGCAAGCTGCAAGAGGAAGTATTGGCCGAAATTCGGTCGCTGAAATCATCGTTTCGAAAACGCAACGATTCTATCGAAGTTTAGGCGGAAATTTGTCGACAGTACAAAGATTGACAGCACCCATATCGATGGACAGTTAGATAGAGACTGAGGGTTGCGTGTGTACATTATTGTCAAACGGAATGGTGCATTTTGCATTGCATAGCATACTGTACGTATTAGTTTGCACATACTGCCCCAACTTATCTTCTTGCTTCTTCGTCTGTCGCGGATGACAAGCCTGCGTCATCTTGCGCAGTCCATAAAGCCTGAGCAGATTGAGCATCCGGCTGTTTCACCGCCGTCTTCAAGCTCTCTGTTCCCGACTTCTCCTCTTCTTTTTCGTCACCAACTGGCACAGTTCTCTCTTCATCTGGAACACCTGTTTTTCCTTGAGCATCTCCTTCTGCTTGCTCCTCTTTCTCAACGAAGGCTACAGTATCACCATCGCCTTCTTCCACTTCTCCATCCAGTGCTGAACCGCTGGAGTTAGATACCAATTCGTGCGGAGTTCTACCGTAATAGAAACTTCCCACAACCTCGTCATAAGGTGGCGGTGGTTCTTCGTAGCCAAATGGATCGTCGTACTCATTCGGCTCATCTCTATACTCGGGATACCATCGCGGCTTCATACGCTTGAAATATTTCGCCAATCGAATGTTCAGGATAATGATGGGGATGAACAGAAGGACACACCAGGCCAACCCCAGCCACATGCCCTGCAGTGGGTAGGCGAACTGTTTGCAGAGCAGCGTTCCAGCGTTCTTCCACACTTCGTACACTGGCCTGCACCTGGCAGCTTCCTTGTGAAGATCAACATCAATCTCATCCAAATACATATTGATGTTGCCCTGCAGTTGGCGAAGAATGTGTTTCAACTTTTTCTTGGTGAAATTAGCGATGGCGTGCGCATCTTTCTTTCTGGTAGTTTCCACTAAATTGTGCAGAAGTAGCTCCAATAGGGGTGCGACGGTCTCCAGTGATTGCTGAGTTGCATTCATCGTCGCATACAAATTGTCCAGTTCCAATGTCATGTTGATGGCTTTCTGCTTCAAGTAATGGGCTTGTCGAGGTTTCTGAAACATGAGAAAAGCGTAGAATTTCCCCACTAGGGCTGCAGTATTGATGGGCTTGCGGTAAGCGAAGCGTTTTTCAGCGTTGATGGTGTCCAACAGGTGTTGAGTAGGCCTAATCATGTCCTTCAGTGGATCGTTCAGCCAATCTGGTAGCTGTAACACCAGCGATGGAGTGATGACGTCATCAATAAAATCTAAATCAATGGATTTCAAAGCTTTCTGAATGTGATAGTGAGCTTCCTTCAGCTCCGGATCCAAGATTTCACCCAGATTCAAGGCGTGAAACGCTGCTTTGTCCTTTCTGCAAGCTTCGATTGCTCTTTTGAAGTCGATTTCCACTTGCTTGTCATTGATGGTCATGTTTCCAGCCCAATCGCTGAACATCTCGTATGCCCTTAGGTCGTTATCCAAGAACAGAGGGTAGCAGAACAGTTGAAAGCTGTAACCTACGAAGAACAGGACCAGAGTAATAGCCATGTAGGCAGCTGAAATCCAAAAGATCCAGCACATGGAGCAAGTGAGGCACTGACCGCCCTTATGCGAAACGTAAGAACGCCTGGTTGGATGAATTTCCCTCTCGTAGCCGATGGTACCACAGCATAAGCCGCAGAACATACACATCAGAGCCAAGAAGATGGGGATTGTGATGATGAGCCCAGGGAGCAGTGCTGGGGCCTGCTGCTTCTTGAAATATTTTTGAATGTCATCTTTGGCTGAATCTACCAGAGAATTCGCTCCTTCCTTCACGTTCACCTGCACATGCGTCAGAACTTTCTGCAGCTTAACAGACACAGCTTCGATGGTCTCGTTGGTCTTCTCCAACGATTTCCATGTTTCGTGAACGCTCTGTTTGATGAGCATGTAAGTTTTGTTGATATCCCGTCGGTTCTTTTGCACCAGAAGACTCAGTCCTTCAACGACACCGTCCGCTGCATATTCTACTCGATTCAAGGTTTCGTTGACATGGTCCAAGAAATCAGAGGTCAAAAAGATCACCTTATCTGCCACATTTTCAATGGGCGTTTCAATACTTTCAATGATGTGAGATGCCACCTTTTTCGCTTCTTCAGCCGTATCGTTTACATTTTTATGAAGGAAATCTTCAGAATCATGGATGGCATCAGTCGCTTCTTCCTTCAGCTTTGACTGAATTTTACCCGACGCTATTCCACTGATAAAGTCGCCAATCCCTTTCACTATCGCTTTCACCCCGTCTCCAATGGTCTGTCCAACACTGCCAGCGACCTGCGATGTCACTCCTCCTTTTGTCAAATCTGCGAAAGCTTCGGAGACTTTGTTCAGAGCTGTCTTTATCATTTTTCCAACATCACGAGTGGCATTAGTGGTGATACTGTCCAACTGATTCTCCAATGGATCTGCAATCGTGCTTATGCCGTCATGTGCAATGTTGGCGGCAGTGTTCACGCCTTTTCTTAGCTCTTTCTTGGTCTCTTTGAAAGCAGTCTTCAACGCATCGGCACTTTCTTTCGTGATTTGACCAACAGATAAGCCAGCTTTCTTCAAATCAGCCTGGGACTTTGCTACATCTCTGTCCAACAGATCTTTCGCTGCTTCAGATTTGTTCACCACTTCCGTTGCAATGGCATCATTCTTCGCATCTTTCGCACTATCGTCCATTATCGTCGATGCGGCCCTTTTGCGTCGCTTTTGTGCAGCATCCAGCAGGTGCCCTTTCGCTTCTCCAACTTTCTTTTCCACCTCCCGTTGCACATTAGCAGCATGACCAGCCAAGTATTCGGCCCCTTCATTAGCCTTCTCATCCACTACGTTCTTTGCTTTCTCCAGTTGCTTCTCTCCAGCTTCTGTCAATTGTTCAGCTTGAGCAACGCCTTCATTGGCTTTCTCAACTGCTTTCGCTTGAAGTTTAGCTTCTTTCTTTCCTTGCTCTGCAAGCTTTTTGGCTTGATCCACCTTTTGTGATACTGCCTGTTCCGCTTTAGCAGCCTTCTCCTTTGCCTCTTCAACAACCGTTTGCCCTTGCTCGACTGCTTGATTGGCTAATGAGTCCAGCTCCTTTGCTTTTTTCTTGACCAAATTTTCCAAATTTGCATCTTCCGCTGCTTTCTCACCTTTCTTCACCAGTTTTCCGGCTTGTTTTGCATAATGCTGTACTTCCTGATCAACGGTTTCTGAAACATTCTGCAGCGTTTGCGAAGCCTCTTGAAAAGTTTTCTGTGCTGTTTCCTCTGCTTCTTCTGCTAAATGTTCAATTTGGTCGTTCAGCTGGTCGAGCTCTGTTACCGTAAAATTTCTAACGTCGTTCACGACACCGATGATTGTTTTCTTGAGTTTAGGCGCTTCCTCGAGTATGAAACTTCGAGTTTTTTCAATGAGCTCACTGGGCTTCGGAATCATGACAACGTCCAGCTTAGCCTTGGCCGGTTCAAGCGCCTTCAGCAATACTGTGCTGCCATGTTGGAGCTCTGCCAGGTCAAGGGCCACAGGTTGAAGTGCCATTGCTCCGAATTGGTTATCCAATTGAAACATGGTGCTGTTCAGTCTGATGGTGATATTCTTTACGCTCTCCAAATTGAACTGCAGCAAGCGTAACTCTCCTTCTGCCAAGTTCAATTGAACCAGCAAATCTATCGTCGCCTCCGTGGCAGTCATCTTATCAATGGTCTGAATAAATGTCAGTCCCACCTGAAGAAGCAGCTCGAATGAGTCTCCAACAACAGCGAAAGCAAGATGGACGACTCGACAGCTTAGGTCGAGTCCCAGTTCGCTGACGAAACGGGTTACAGCTTGAGCTTCCTTCACCACAAATTCAGCTGCTTCTTCTCCGTATTGAAAAGTTTCCTTCGAACTTTGAATGAAAAGTATGGCGCCCAACAAGAGCATGAGAAAGCAGAAGATGGCGGCAAAGTAGAGGAAGAGACAGATGGGATGCTCGGGGCTGGCGTGATACATCTTGCCTCCACATTGACCGCAGCAGCGACAATAGCAGAAGATAATGCCAACAATTGGCATCAGAACCAAAAAGATGACTCCGCACATGACTAGGAAAAGAAAGCCGCCATTCAGCAGCAAAGGTCCCACATGGACGCCGTGTTTTCGCTTATTGGATGGGCCAACCATCTCTTCCAGCTGTTTGAAAGGGCTTTGACCCTGAACAAAGTCCAAGAATCCAGTGGCGCACTGATAGAAGCCAGTCATAAAGCCAGGATTGTAGCGAATCAGGTGCGAATGTTTGTGCCTGGTGCCGCAGTAGGATTGATGCAGAGGTCGCAAGTAGAAAGAAGTAGCCGAAGAAGAGTCGCCATCTTGTTGTTCAAGTTCCAAACTAGCAGCACCGTTGAAACATAATGAAAACGAGCCGAAGGAAAGAAACAAAACTAAAACTAGACGCTTCATCGTTCGACCCGTGGAATTGGCACCTTTTCTAGGTAATAACTGACGTACGGTGGGAAGTGTACTGTACAGTATCGTTGGCAAATATATGCAAACGGCCTTAGTACTTGAACCAGAGAGAAAGAAGCGAGTGGTAACTGTGACTGTATAAACGGTTCAGGTGCAAAAGTTAGCAAGCGATAGTGCGCTCGATCAGCTTTGCATTGCAAGCTGACTGGCAAAATACAATGCTGTCGCGTTTTTGTGGTCAGTATGCCATTAGCTTGTATGGTGAGTGCACTGCACAGCGAAAAGATTGTGTGGAACTAGTTTAGTTATGTCACTAAAACACAATGCTTGCTAGCCAGCGATGCTTGAAACCGATCGCGTGCTTATGTACTCAGCAATCGCGGCAGTGTATGGTTGTTGGCGTGTACGGTATTCCACGATCTGTACTAGAAACGACGCCTACGCGTACTTATGTAATATCGTACATACGTACGTACTCAGCCTGTTTGATGGTGTAGCCATACGTACGTACGTACCAATCAGTTATCAGGTAGTACATAATAACATACAGCATGGGCCGACTAATCCCTGTTCTTGCACCAATCAATTGGAGCTGATCCTCATCTGTTACCAACTGACACCATCGTTGATTTACAAGCTGTTACCTGTAAAATGCGTGTCATGCGGGGTACAATACAGGCCATAAAGTCAAGAAGAAAGACGTTGTATTTTGTCGTGAAGGGCGGATAAAAAATTAGGTGTCACATTCGCCCGTTCAGCAGTCAATTTGATAAAAGATGGACCACTCGCGACCTTGGCGTTCTTCCACAATAATTGAAGAGGTCGTCAGTCATCCGCTCAGCTCCGCACGTACACGCATATCGCAACGACGGCGTTCGTCTTTTGTCGAATGTGACAGTTCATTCTCGTTCTGGACCAGGAATCCTACCGGTCGAAGCGCACTCAATCAGGTGGAACGACACCATGTTGAAGATAATCACCTGCTTTCTCTGCTTCTTACCACTCTTGTGGCAGCTGACAAACGGTACAATTACAATACGTGCTGAGAGCCAATTGTCTCATTAGTCGAAATCAGACAAGGCAAATTGGCTCCTACCGAGCTCGTTGATCTTGCATATTGATTTAGGCCCTACATACATAGGGGAGTCAAAGAGTCTGGGATGGGAACAGCTTCAGAGCTTCAGACCGCAGCGTCGTAGGCTCGTTACGAGTAATTGGCTTGTCTGATTTCGACTAATGTCGTGCCTTTATGTCAGCAGTCTTTACGATGTCAAAGTATAGGCTGCAATTGTACTTGCCCGACAGGTGTGAACTGGTCCTGTTCCTTCATCGTCGTGTCTCGACTCACCAGCACCAAGCGCATTCCGACCGTCTTCAACTGCGCCAACTCAATCGACCATCATCGATTCGACGCCACCTGCTCCATCAGAGACGGACAGCACGTGATCCCGCTGACACAGTTGTGCGCCCAGCCGGGAGCCGACCGTCTTAACATCATCGACAACACGCACAATCCCGCAGGCTCCATGCAAACCACGGATCCGCACGAGATGCTGGTGCTGACCTGCAACCACGGAGTCCTGAACGCCGTCTTTCGCAGCATCACCATGCCCACTGTCACCGTCTCAGGGACCAACGTCAGACAAATCGAATGCGTTTGAATGAAATTTAGTATACTGCCAGTCAGCCAGTGCAGAATATCACATCACTGACTCGGCATGTACGAAGGTACACTACGAACATAATTGCCATGTATTACCTGTACTATACGTACGAAATCTGCAGTTCTTTTGTTTAGGTACAACCCTGCAGAACGATTAGTATGCACGTTACGTACCGTATAGGTATACACAACATGTAGTGTCACGTCACTTTTAGTTTCCGTAGAATACACGTCAATGTACGTATAAAATGTGTGTACCAAAATCAACGTAAACTTCAATTACGTACACAGCGGTAGATGAATAAATATTTTGTTCCTGTGAGGAAGGAGTACAGGCTGCTCTTTTATGATAATTTCTTTTATTCCGACTAGTGTTCTCACGTTGTATACGTTTATTTTTGGCACATGTCCCCAAATCTATGCACTTGCTTGTCTGTTCTCACAATTCTTCAACAAGCCGCAGGTATGTTAGTAAATGCGCTTATCAAATTCCCATCTACATACCATGACAAAGACACTGAGCAACAGTGGAAGTACGTACATACAGTATGTATGCGATGTGCATGGCAAGCTGGACGGTATATTGCGTAGTTGTACTTTATTTCAAAGGCAGATGTGGCTTCCAGCTGAAGAAAGGCAGTAAAATCCCCAGGTCCATAATTACGTGTGACCATTTCGATCTCTCCGCGGCAGATGCCAACTGTGCCGTCAGAAGTGGCTACCATCTGGTGCCAGTGGGTCAACTGTGCCAGTTGCCGTTGCTCAGTCACATCACCATCTACGATGACCAGAGTACTCAAGTACGACCAGCCGGATCTACGGCTGTCACTTCCTTGGCCGAAGCTGTGCTGATGCAATGCTCTCAGTTCAGCGGAATACTGAGCGTACAATTTCGCACCAAGACCAAGCCTACCGTCATCATCTCTGGAGCAAACGTAACAGCTGTGGCGTGTGCTAATGAACCACGATAACGTACAGTACAACCATTCATAGACTTCTTCATAAAACATCAACAAGCTCAATTCAATAAAAAGAATTGCAAACAGTGCCTGAGACATAGTGTCATCGTCTCCAAAGTTTGAGAACTTTATCTTTTCCTCCACTGGTCACTCTTTCTCCATCCGGACTCCAATCCACGGCGTAAACAGCATCGGCATGCCCCGGCAAATCTGCCGACAAACATCTTTTGCCAACGTCCCACACCTAAATTTTACAACTCCTTTCCTTGCACTCCCCAGTCCCCACATAGTAGCCTAATTGTCAGCCAAGCATTTTAACGGAAAGACCAGAGAGAGAGACGAGACCCGTTGAGCTTTTTCTTTGCTCACCTTGAGTGTGGAGTCGGCGGATGCACTGACCAGAAGGCGACTGTCGGCTGACCAGGCCACCTGATACACAGCTTGCACGTGTCCGCGCAGAGACGCCAAGTAGGCGCCACTCCTGCCGTCCCACAGCTTCACCGACTTGTCGAACGAAGCCGACGCCAACAGTCGAGCGTCCGGACTGAACATCACCTGCAATATCCATCACATCGCCCTAAACAGTTTAGTGCGCTCAATAAAATATACCCATTACAAAATAACATTCATTAACCCGTCCTCTATTTCGCAGGTCGCCGCGACTAAAATGCGACCCCAGACGACAAAATTGACAAAGTGTCCAAAACGTCATCGGTAGCAATTTTGGAAAAATTGTTTTAAAAAATGCGACCAAAATGCGATCGCATGCGACCACATGCGATACAAATGCTATACAAATGCGATACTTATGCGATCGCATTTTGGTCGCGGCGACCTGCGAAATAGAGGAGGGGTTAAACTACCATATTTCGTCCTCTACATATTCCCACGATGGCGTTGACATCTGTCCGTTACATCTCTTCAAAAAATATACAGTAAATGCGCAAAGTAAACAACCTGATTGATCAGTTGTTGATGTCCAGTCATCCTGGCTCTCGGTTTTTTCTCCGTTTCCGGAATCCAGAGAAAGAGAGTGAAGTCATCAGATCCAGTAGCCAGTCGCTCTCCCATAGAGCCTCTCGCTTCTGCATATCGTCGCAAAGCTCTCTCCTTTCTCACTGCCTCCTCCTCCTCCTCAATGTCCATTGCCCGATTTTCCTTGGGGTCGTAGGCGCCGGTCCTCAGGGCATAGTCCGTGCTCAGCGCCATCGTATTCACCCAGTGACCGTGGCCTTCCAGAGTTCGACAGAGGATACCATCCTATCGCAGACAAAAGACGTACAGTACCTAAGTACGTACCATCTACCTGCAGTGTCGATATCAAGATCCGTTCATACAGGAGGAAAAGGACAAATTTTATGGCCGTAAACGAGCCTTCATCGATATCCGCACTTTGCGAACATAAAAACCAACCAACCAAACCAAATGCCATCCCAACACAGCTCACGGAACCAACATACGTACAGTACATAAAGTACTAGCGACCATAGCAGGGGGATGGGTAGGTACGCACCTCAGCTCTCCAAACTTTGACAGTTCTATCCTGCGATGCTGAATAAATCAGACCGGTGCCACCCCATCTGATGCAAGTGACGCAAGCAGTATGGCCGGCCAAAGTCCGTTCACTGGTCATGCTTCCGATATCCCAGATGCGAATATCTCCGTCTTTCGAAGCGGATGCCAGTCGACTGCAGGCTGGATTCAGATGCAGCGGCTCCCAAGACAAACAGCTGATCCACTGGCGATGCCCTTTGCTCATTGGTCGACGCGACAGCTGCTGGCCACTCATTGGATCCCAGATAATGAGGCGGCCCTGTTTGCAGCCCGAGGCCACCTTGCCACCGTCCGGCGACCACGCGACGCAGAGCACGTGATCTGTGTGACCTTGGCACGTGGTCAGCGGAAGTTCAGTGCTCAGATCCCAGAATCGAACCGTCGTATCACCGCTCCCACTTACCAACTGTCTACACAATACAATACGAAATTATGCGAGTGGTTCCGTGACAATACAAAGTTTGGTTGCAAACCGGATACTAGCTTTTTCTTCAAGAAACGCCCCATTACTGTACGTGCAAGCAAGCCGTAAATGTACATACCTGCCATCGGGACTGAATTGTACACTAATCACCGCCTCGCCATGTCCAGGCAGCGTACTCGTACATCTGGAGACTGCAGCCACTCTGAACACAGCCTGTGGATGGTAAACGATGCGACAAACTCTTTCCGCGCTGAATGCTGCGCCATCTCCCTTCGCTGTTTTTGTCTCCTGCAGCGCCGTCGCCAAGTTCTCGCGTATCTCCGTGGCGTCATCAACGTAAAAACTGCACGGGACTGGCTCCTCCAGTTGCAACAGACTGTCACAGAGCAACTGCAGCTGAGCAACGGAGATGGAGACAGGCACATCCATGCGACTGCCCAGCTGAACACCATCTTCACTCTCCAGCTGCACACTCACACGACTCACGTCACCATCCGACACATTCGCAGACTCCATTTTACGCTTGAAGGATAATACATATCGCTCGCAGAGTAGCAAGTGGTCATTTCTCAAAAGGCATAGCTTGGACAGGAATATCCTTGAAAAGACAGGGAACAGAGACATTACGGCAAAAGCTTTAATTCAATTCTCCGGTAAGTACGGTACGAGCGAGACATAATGTGGAACGCAATATGAAAACGACATTACACAACAAACAAAACGCACTACAAGAACATTATTTTGATCCACTCAACTCGTAAAGCCACTGCAAAGAATCTTTCAAGAGAGATCAAACACAAAAGCAAGTTGCAAGATCAAGAAAAAGTTCAAGAATCTCAGTAGAACGAGTGTGCGTGCACGTGCGGTGAACTTCATGACACGTACGTACATACGTATCCTTGACCGTCATTACTTCCATGTAGTCACCATTATTCCAGGACAAAGTCCAGCATCTGTTTGAGCAAACTCGGTTCAGAAAGGAGAATACGGAATGCGTCTTCGTCTTGCAGTATCTTCGTGACCAGATCTCGCGTTGTAACTCTTCTCTGCGTCTGTGTTTCTACCACTTGATGTCTGATACCCATTGCTTGCATCTGCTGATTTCCCATCAGAGCTTGCAGAGACGCGTTCTTCTGCACATGATGACCAATTGGATTCGGTGGTGTGATCTGCTGAGCCGCCTACAAAGCAGTGCTACACTCGTAGCGCGTACGTATGCACAAGTGTTTTGGCTTATACCAAGAGTGGTAAATATGAACGCCTACAGTACAAAACAATTCGAGCTCATATACCGTATTTACCCATGCATAGCCCCGGGGCTATGCAAAAATTGAGAGGTCTTTTATATGGGGCTATGCATAGGGGGGGGGGGGCTATGCCTGGGGGGGGGTTATGCAGGGGACATTTTTTATGTTTTTGAGAGGTGCACAGAGGCATATTTTTTAGGTCAAAAGCACATGTTTTAGGGCAGAATTGAGGTCAAAACAGGATTATTCTAATACAATACACCCCCAAGCAGGCTTATAGGCATCTTAGCTTGGTGTGGGAGTGGCTATGGGTAGCTTATGACTAGCTTATGTAGGTAGGTTCAGGTACTGTACAGTACATGTGGGGCTATGCATAGGGGGGGGGGGGCTATGCATAGGGCATTTTTTATGTTTTGCCAATATGGGGCTATGCATAGGGGGGGGGGGGGGGGGCTATGCATAGGGGGGGGGGGGGGGGCTATGCATGGGTAAATATACGGTATCGCGCTCACGGCTCACCTGCTGCTGGTGTGTCGACTGAACTGGCTGGAGGAAAAGTGGAGAAGGAAACGAAGCAGCAAAGGGCAGTTGAGGAATCACCGGTTGAAACTGAAACAACAACAAAAAACAATGTCATAAACCACGTAGTTAGATCCAATGCGAGCACCACTATTGGGGACACCCGCAACCAATACCTTGTAGACAAGGGACATACAACGTAATGTATGTACCGTTTGATAATCTACGGCACAAATGAACCCAAAATGCGTATACGTTTAGCGACGGCACATCGCCATGCATCGCTTCCCTGACTGTGTTCGGTAGCAGCCGTGGTGGTTGCTGTTGTTGTTGCAGTAGTGGTAGGCCGTTGGTGAGACTTTGACTTCTTTGTGAAGGTGGAATGGGTGGACTGGGCGCTGGAGTCTGTTGAACTGACGAAGAAGGCACTTGACTCATCTCTCACCCTGCATACACAATATCTAGAATGTCTGAAAACATCAAATAATCAATGCACATGACATCAACTGATTACATTACTTTGTCATTCAAGTTCAAATACGAATGTACATACCTACCCACCAAAAGGTAATAATTCAAAGGAGCAAAAACTCCATAATCTTCCACAGAAGCTCAAGTTCTGTCTGTAAAACTCTTTTATTTCCAAATCTCAACAAAAACAGCAATACATGACTGACGTCGCCATACAACAACGACCAAGATCAAGTGAGCTTTCGACTTTTGATGACTCCAGCTTTGATGCCTCTCGCTTCTCCACCGTATCTGTCCAATTCTCGCTTGACATCGGGTATCTGAAACGAGAATGTGCATAGCAGCAGCAAAAGATACGTATATAACCGTGCCTGCCATTCCTCTCTATGCGTATTTTGTGGCAGCAGAATATCGCTGGTAACATCAAAATGCAGTGGTACGTATGTACTGTGTACTGCATCCATCATACCTGTCCTCTTTTCTTGATGAGAGCTCTGCGATACTTCTCCCTGTGCTTCACTCTCGGGTTCCGCTGCTCTTTCTTGCGATAAGGCTTCAGACCCTTGTTCTTCTCCATCTAAACATTACAAGCAACAAACATTTCGTCGGGTATGTACCTACACTACATACGGCACATGCACATGACATCGCCATCTCACGTTACATATATCAGTCTCATAGGCAGGCACACAAGAATTTCCGTGACAGTTGAATGACTTGGATAGAAGCCAAGCTAATCATATTTTGACACGAGTACGGATGACATATTGTCACTCCTTTTTCCCACCTCATAATTGATGGCGCGTTTGCCATCCTCCTCCTCCTCCTCCTTCTCTTGTATTTCCTCATTTCTGTCATCCAATTCAACGCCCTGTTCCGTTGTGAACTTCGTTCTTTTCGTTTCCTTCTTTTGCTTCTTCTCGGAAACCGAGTGTTTCGCGGAATTTGATAATGCCTCATCTGTGGCCAACAGGACAGTCACATCTTCGCCTTTCTTCAGTTTCTTCAACACTATTTCCATCTCAGATGTCAGGTGCGAGGTTTTGGAGTCCACTTCGGTCATTAGCTGTTGGAAAACCACACATACACACCTACTTCGTGTCTTCAAAGAAGTAGTCCATATGTTCTGTATAATGGCTACTTACAAACCTTCTACGTACGTACGTACGTACACACCTACTTCGTGTCGTCAAAGAAGTAGTCCATATGTTCTGTATAATGGCTACTTACAAACCTTCTACGTACGTACGTACGTAGTACCTCTTTCCACGACATGATTCTGTCCAACACTGGATGGTCTTCTACTGCGTCATTTCTTTGCTGACTCGCCTTAGAGCGCAGATGCAAGTAGAAGTGAATGTTCAGCAAGTAGCTGCAAAGTACACACATCACTATTTTTGCAAACTGTCCTTCCGATCTGTCAGCAGAAGCGAAGTGTACGTGTGCATGGGTGACGGTAATAGTACTTGCTGTAGACGTTGAACTTGGTGCAGATGAGCTGCACAGCAGGAGTGGACGCTATTCTTCCTTCCTTCAGCGCAGTGGCGAACGGAGCGAGTTGTTTCAGCAACACAACGCGCTAAAACCGAACAGTCACTGAACAGTGTACTTAGCGATAGAGCCCACCGTCTCCAGTGCATAATGCACTCAACATCATATATATAAGGATGTAGGTTCAGCAAGTAAGTTCAAACCTTCTCATTGTACTCCTTGAGCAACTCTAGCACTTCAGGCGTAAGCGTTCCATCCATTTTCTCCTGACCACCATCTACCTTCTTCTGCTTGTCGCCATCTTTCGCAGGACTTGGAATGGAAGGTTCCTTGTCAGTCTTCCTATTCTCACTTGACATCGGGACCTCAAGAAGCACATCTATCCCGCTTCTTCCTTTTACTGCTACATCACATAAATGAGTCCAGGTGTATGAGACACACCGTAGACGTTGTGGCAGCAAAGTCCAGGTCCATCATAAAATCCTCCTCGCGCATTTCTTGGGCCATTTTCCGCTGTAGACGGATGGCCTCCTCTTCTTCCATTTCAGCCGCCTCCGCATCAGAACCACTGAACCCTAGATGAATGCAGAAAAGAACAATAACGAGCATACACTGTATAATCAGTTCCACTATAGTAAGAGAACGAGGCGCGAAGCTTTTTCAGTAAAATGCACGGACAAATTTGTGCTAGTATTGTTCTTTTTTTTTTTTTCTTGTCGTGTTGGGTGTTTTTTGGTTTTTTTTTTTTTGTTTTTTTTTTGTGCCCTCTGGTTCGTGGTCTGGCGGGGGGCGAATGGAAGAAGAGGAGGCCATCCGTCTACAGCGGAAAATGGCCCAAGAAATGCGCGAGGAGGATTTTATGATGGACCTGGCTTTGCTGCCACACGTCTACGGTGTGTCTCATACACCTGGACTCATTTATGTGATGTAGCAGTAAAAGGAAGAAGCGGGATAGATGTGCTTCTCAGGTCCGATGTCAAGTGAGAAAGTGAACTGACAAGGAAACTTCCATTCCAAGTCCTGAAAAGTATGGCGACAAGCAGAAGAAGGTAGATGGTGGTCAGGAGAAAATGGATGGAACGCTTACGCCTGAAGTGCTAGAGTTGCTAAGGAGTACAATGAGAAGGTTTGAACTTACTTGCTGAACCTACATCCTTATATATATGATGTTGAGTGCATTATGCCTGGAGACGGTGGGCTCTATCGCTAAGTACACTGTTCAGTGACTGTTCGGTTTTAGCGCGTTGTGTTGCTGAAACAACTCGCTCCGTTCGCCACTGCGCTGAAGGAAGGAAGAATAGCGTCCACTCCTGCTGTGCAGCTCATCTGCACCAAGTTCAACGTCTACAGCAAGTACTATTACCGTCACCCATGCACACGTACACTTCGCTTCTGCTGACAGATCGGAAGGACAGTTTGCAAAAATAGTGATGTGTGTACTTTGCAGCTACTTGCTGAACATTCACTTCTACTTGCATCTGCGCTCTAAGGCGAGTCAGCAAAGAAATGACGCAGTAGAAGACCATCCAGTGTTGGACATAATCATGTCGTGGAAAGAGGTACTACGTACGTACGTACGTAGAAGGTTTGTAAGTAGCCATTATACAGAACATATGGACTACTTCTTTGACGACACGAAGTAGGTGTGTACGTACGTACGTACGTAGAAGGTTTGTAAGTAGCCATTATACAGAACATATGGACTACTTCTTTGAAGACACGAAGTAGGTGTGTATGTGTGGTTTTCCAACAGCTAATGACCGAAGTGGACTCCAAAACCTCGCACCTGACATCTGAGATGGAAATAGTGTTGAAGAAACTGAAGAAAGGCGAAGATGTGACTGTCCTGTTGGCCACAGATGAGGCATTATCAAATTCCGCGAAACACTCGGTTTCCGAGAAGAAGCAAAAGAAGGAAACGAAAAGAACGAAGTTCACAACGGAAACAGGGCGTTGAATTGGATGACAGAAATGAGGAAATACAAGAGAAGGAGGAGGAGGAGGAGGATGGCAAACGCGCCATCAATTATGAGGTGGGAAGGAGTGACAATATGTCATCCGTACTCGTGTCAAAATACTGATTAGCTTGGCTTCTATCCAAGTCATTCAACTGTCACGGAAATTCTTGTGTGCCTGCCTATGAGACTGATATATGTAACGTGAGATGGCGATGTCATGTGCATGTGCCGTATGTAGTGTAGGTACATACCCGACGAAATGTTTGTTGCTTGTAATGTTTAGATGGAGAAGAACAAGGGTCTGAAGCCTTATCGCAAGAAAGAGCAGCGGAACCCGAGAGTGAAGCACAGGGAGAGTATCGCGGAGCTCTATTTAGAAAAAAGAGGACAGGTATGATGGATGCAGTACACAGTACATACGTACCACTGCATTTTGATGTTACCAGCGATATTCTGCTGCCACAAAATACGCATCAGAGGAATGGCAGGCCACAGTTATATCAGTATCTTTTGCTGCTGCTGGCACATTCTCAGCTTGGGATATCCGATGTCAAGCGAGTATTGGACAGATACGGATGGAGAAGCGAGAGGCTATCAAAGACTGGAGTCATCAAAAGTCCGAAAGCTCACTTGATCTTGGTCGCTTTGTTGTATGGCGACGTCAGTCATGTATTGCTGTTTTTGTTGAGATTTAAAAATAAAAGAGTTTTACAGACAGAACTTCGGCTTCTGTGGAAGATTATGGAGTTTTTGCTCCTTTGAATTATTACCTTTTGGTGGGTAAGTATCTACATCGTATTTGAACTTGAATGACAAAGTAATGTAATCAGTTGATGTCATGTGCATTGATTATTTGATGTTTTCAGACATTCTAGATATTGTGTATGCAGGGTGAAGAATAGTCAAGTGCCTTCTTCGTCAGTTCAACAGACTCCAGCGCCCAGTCCACCCATTCCACCTTCACAAAGAAGTCAAAGTCTCACCAACGGCCTACCACTACTGCAACAACAACAGCAACCACCACGGCTGCTACCGAACAGATCAGGGAAGCGATGCATGGCGAATTGTCTCAAAAACATCAAATAATCAATGCACATGACATCAACTGATTACATTACTTTGTCATTCAAGTTCAAATACGAATGTACATACCTACCCACCAAAAGGTAATAATTCAAAGGAGCAAAAACTCCATAATCTTCCACAGAAGCTCAAGAGTATCTCTGTAAAACTCTTTTATTTCCAAATCTCAACAAAAACAGCAATACATGACTGCCGTTAGCCATGCAACAACAACCAAGATAGAGTGAGCTTTCGACTTTTGATGACTCCAGCTTTGATGCCTCTCGCTTCTCCACCGTATCTGTCCAATTCTCGCTTGACATCGGGTATCTGAAACGAGGGATGCTCATCAGCAGCAGCAAAAGATACGTATATAACCGTGCCTGCCATTTCTCTAAACGTATACGTATTTTGTGGCTGCAGAATTTCGCTGCCGTAGCATCGAAATGCAGTGGTACATATATACTGTGTACTGCATCCATCGTACCTGTCCTCTTTTCTTGATAAGAGCTCTGCGATACTTCTGCCTGTGCTTCCCTCTGGGGTTCCGCTTGATCTTTCTTGCGATAGGCTTAAGACCCTTGTTCTTCTCCATCTAAACATTACAAGCAACAAACATTTCGTCGGGTATGTACCTACACTACATACGGCACATGCACATGACATCGCCATCTCACGTTACATATATCAGTCTCATAGGCAGGCACACAAGAATTTCCGTGACAGTTGAATGACTTGGATAGAAGCCAAGCTAATCATATTTTGACACGAGTACGGATGACATATTGTCACTCCTTTTTCCACCTCATAATTGATGGCGCGTTTGCCATCCTCCTCCTCCTCCTCCTTCTGTTGTTGTTCCCTCAGTTTCTCGTGATTCCAATTCAACTGCCCTGTTCCGTTGTGAACTTCGTTCTTTCGTTTCCTTCTTTTGCTTCTTCTCGGAAACCGAGTGTTTCGCGGAATTTGATAATGCCTCATCTGTGGCCAACAGGACAGTCACATCTTCGCCTTTCTTCAGTTTCTTCAACACTATTTCCATCTCAGATGTCAGGTGGGAGGTTTTGGAGTCCACTTCGGTCATTAGCTGTTGGAAAACCACACATAAACACCTACTTCGTGTCTCAAAGAAGTAGTCCATATGTTCTGTATAATGGCTACTTACAAACCTTCTACGTACGTACGTACGTACACACCTATTCGTGTCGTCAAAGAAGTAGTCCATATGTTCTGTATAATGGCTACTTACAAACCTTCTACGTACGTACGTACGTAGTACCTCTTTCGCACCACATGATTTTGTCCAACACTGGATGCTCTTCTACTGACTCATTTCTTTGCTCACTCGCCTTAGAGCGCAGATGCAAGTAGAAGTGAATGTTCAGCAAGTAGCTGCAAAGTACACACATCACTATTTTTGCAAACTGTCCTTCCGATCTGTCAGCAGAAGCGAAGTGTACGTGTGCATGGGTGACGGTAATAGTACTTGCTGAAGACGTTGAACTTGGTGCAGATGAGCTGCACAGCAGGAGTGGACGCTATTCTTCCTTCCTTCAGCGCAGTGGCGAACGGAGCGAGTTGTTTCAGCAACACAACGCGCTAAAACCGAACAGTCACTGAACAGTGTACTTCCACGATAGAGCCCACCGTCTCCAGTGCATAATGCACTCAACATCATATAAGGATGTAGGTTCAGCAAGTAAGTTCAAACCTTCTCATTGTACTCCTTGAGCAACTCTAGCACTTCAGACGTAAGCGTTCCATCCATTTTCTCCTGACCACCATCTACCTTCTTCTGCTTGTCGCCATCTTTCGCAGGACTTGGAATGGAAGGTTCCTTGTCAGTCTTCCTATTCTCACTTGACATCGGGACCTCAAGAAGCACATCTATCCCGCTTCTTCCTTTTACTGCTACATCACATAAAATGAGTCCAGGTGTATGAGACACACCGAAGACGTTGTGGCAGCAAAGTCCAGGTCCATCATAAAATCCTCCTCGCGCATTTCTTGGGCCATTTTCCGCTGTAGACGGATGGCCTCCTCTTCTTCCATTTCAGCCGCCTCCGCATCAGAACCACTGAACCCTAGATGAATGCAGAAAAGAACAATACTAGCACAATTTGTCCGTGCATTTTCTGAAAAAGCTTCGCGCCTCGTTCTCTTACTATAGTGGAACTGATTATACAGTGTATGCTCGTTATTGTTCTTTTCTGCATTCATCTAGGCCGGTGGTTCGAGGCGGCTGAAATGGAAGAAGAAGATCGTCCTGCACGTGGCCCCGAGATGCGCGAGAGGAGGATTTTATGATGGACCTGGACTTTGCTACCCCCACAACGGCTCTGGCGGTGTGGGGCATACACCTGGACTCATTTATGTGATGTAGCCGGGAAAGGAAGAAGCAGGAGAGATGTGGGTAAACTGAGGTCAGGATGTGGAGTGCGAATAGTGAAGAATACAACAAGGAAGCGGCCGGGCAAGTTGCTACAAAAGGTTGGGTGGCGACAAGGAGGGGAACCCAAATCATAGATTTTCAGAAATGGATGGAACATTTGGGGCTAAAGTGGGGGGGGGGCTCAAGGAGTACGGAGAGAAGGTTTGAGCTGGGGTGGGGAAGTACGACATGCCTCTGTGTGTGAGATGTTGAGTGCGTGAAACACTGGAGAGCGGTGGGCTGTATCGGTAGGTGCAGTGTTCAGTGGGAGTGGGGTTTGGGGGGGGCGTGTTGCTGAGACGACTCGCTGGGGGGGGGGGGGCGCTGGGGGAATGGAGGGGGGCGTCCTCGCCTGTGTGTGCGGCTGGGCGTCTGCCGCGGGGGGGGCGGTGCCGGCGGGTACGGGGGCCGGGGCCCGTGCGCGCGTACACTTCGGTTTCTGCTGACAGGTGGGAAGGACAGAGTGGGAGAGGGTGGTGTGCGGACTTTGCGGCTCCTTGCTGAACATTTTGGCTTGTACTTGCATCTGCGCTCTGGAAGGCGAGATCGGCGGAGGGACGGGGCGCGGTGAGAGGCCCCATCCCCGGTGTTGGACAGGAATCATGTCGTGGAAAGGAAGGGTACGTACGTACATTACGTAGAAGGTTTGTAAGTAGGCCATTATACAGAACATATGGGACTACTTCTTTGACGACACAAAGTAGGGGGGTACATGGGTACGTAGAAAAAAGGTTTGTAGGGAGGGGGTGCACAGAGAGTGGGGGTTATTTTTTTGAAGACACGAAATTAGGTGTGCATATGTGTGGTTTTCCAACAGCTAAAGTGACACGAAAGTGGTGGGTGTGAGGGGGGGGCACCAGGGGTTTGGGAAGGAGACCAGTGTTAAAAGAAAGTGAAGAAAGGCGGAAGATGTGAGCTGTCCTGTTGGCCCCGGCAGATCAAGCATTATCGAATTCCGCCGAAACACTCGGTTTTCGAGAGAGAAGCAAAAGAAGGAGGCGAAAAGAACGAAGACCCGCGACGGAAACAGGGCGTTGAATTGGATGACCAGAAAAGTGAGGAAGTACAAGAGAAGGAGGAGGAGGGAGGAGGATGGCAAACGCACCAGGAGATTATGAGGTGGGGGAGGGAATAACAATTAGGCATTCGTTTTCGTGTCGAAAATATGATTAGCTTGACTTCTTATCCGAGTCATCCAACTGTCACAGAAATTTCTTCTGTGCCTGCCTATGAGACTAATATATGTGACATAGATAGCGATGTCATGCTTGCATGCTGCCGTATGTAGTGTAGGTACATACCCGACAAAATGTTTGTTGCTTGTAATGTTTAGATGGAGAAGGAGCGAGGGTCTGAAGGCCTTATCAAAAAAACAGCGGAACCCGAGAGTGAGAGCGCAGGGAGAAGTATCACAGAGTTCTCGTAAAGAAAAGAGGACAGGTATGATGGATGCGGTACACCAGTACATACGTAGCACTGCATTTTGGTGTTACCAGCGATATTCTGCTGCCACAAAATACGCATAAAGAGGAATGGCAGGCACGGTTATATTTGCGTATCTTTTGCTGCTGCTATGCACATTCTCGTTTCGGATACCCGATGTCAAGCGAGAATTGGACAGATACGGTGGAGAAGCGAGAGGCATCAAAGCTGGAGTCATCTAAAGTCGAAAGCTCACTTGATCTTGGTCGTTGTTGTATGGCGACATCAGTCATGTATTGCTGTTTTTGTTGAGATTTGGAAATAAAAGAGTTTTACAGACAGAACTTGAGCTTCTGTGGAAGATTATGGAGTTTTTTTGCTCCTTTGAATTATTACCTTTTGGTGGGTAGATCTTCTGTACATTCGTATTTGAACTTGAATGACAAAGTAATGTAATCAGTTGATGTCATGTGCATTGATTATTTGATGTTTTCAGACATTCTAGATATTGTGTATGCAGGGTGAGAGATGAGTCAAGTGCCTTCTTCAGTCAGTTCAACAGACTCCAGCGCCCAGTCCACCCATTCCACCTTCACAAAGAAGTCAAAGTCTCACCAACGGCCTACCACTACTGCAACAACAACAGCAACCACCACGGCTGCTACCGAACACAGTCAGGGAAGCGATGCATGGCGATGTGCGCCTCGATAAACGTATGCGCATTTTGGGTTCGATTTAGTGCCGTCGATTATCAAACGGTACATACATTACGTTGTATGTCCCTTGTCTACAAGGTATTGGTTGCGGGTGTCCCCAATGGTGGTGCTCGCATTGGATCTGACTTTCGTGGTTTATGGCATCCTTTTTTGTTGTTGTTTCAGTTTCAACCGGTGATTCCTCAACTGCCCTTTGCTGCTTCGTTTCCTTCTCCACTTTTCCTCCAGCCAGTTCAGTCGACACACCAGCAGCAGGTGAGCCGTGAGCGCGATACCGTATATTTACCCATGCATAGCCCCCCCCCCCCCTATGCATAGCCCCCCCCCCCCCCTATGCATAGCCCCATATTGGCAAAAAATAAATAATGCCCTTTTCAGAGCCCACCCCCCCTATGCATAGCCCCACATGTTCTGTACAGTACCTGAACCTACCTACATAAGCTAGTCATAAGCTACCCATAGCCACTCCCACACCAAGCTAAGATGCCTATAAGCCTGCTTGGGGGTGTATTGTATTAGAATAATCCTGTTTTGACCTCAATTATGCCCTAAAACATGTGCTTTTGACCTCAAAAATATTCCTCTGTGCCCCTCTCAAAAACATAAAAAATGTCCCATGCATAGCCCTCCCCCCCTATGCATAGCCCTCCCCCCTATGCATAGCCCCATATAAGACCTCTCACTTTTTGCATAGCCCCGGGGCTATGCATGGGTAAATACGGTATATGAGCTCGAATTGTTTTGTACTGTAGGCGTTCA